>JAWNNO010004751.1:0-213498 GCA_035044985.1 Lordiphosa fenestrarum
TAAAGTGTATGCACACTTCGCTTGATTGATTCCAATATTCAAAAAACGATACATGAAACTGCTCTAAGGTGACCCTTTGCGCTGTTGATACAGGGTTGTCTGTCCAAAATGGCTGTGTCGTCGGCGAAAGTAGCAAGTAAAAAGTCCTGTGCTTCATTTCTGTGAATGTTTCTTTGAGTGGATATAACCATGGTTGAAAATGAGTAATGTGATGCTACGCTGTGGCACTCCTGCATGTATATGTTTTGTGCTCGATTCAGCTCCATCAAGGACGTTGGAAAACGGAAGCTGCGTAACAGGTCAAAGAGCTGTGGTGGTAGAAGACTCTTTATCTTGCACAGTAATCCTTACATACTTGTGGCAACGTATATTGCCACGACTTACTATCTTGCATGGTACCCTTCCATGACTAGCTGTTCTGGCGATTCCTCGCGACCTTCTAAAACCAAATTGAAAGGGCGGAATCCAATGGCTGAGCTTATCCAAGGCTAATTTCCTACTCAGCAGGCTCCTGTCAAAACCTCTCTCGACTCCGACAACAGCAAACTAATTGGCCAGTATGACTCGACCTCTGAAGGACTCAACCGGGCTTTGTGTATCATTACAATCTGGGTTTTCGGAATGTACCCCAGTCGCAACACTGAGTTAAAGATCAAGACCAGGCACTTTGTGGCTTTGTCAGGAAGTGCCTTTAGTGTCTAGTTGTCGGTTCTATCTTCTCCATCTCCGAAAGAGTAATCGGAGAAACTGGCAGCTCAAGCTGACCAGGGGTGCAAAGGATATCTACCACTCTGCTTATTCTGGATGCGGGCGAAGATGTTAGCGGTGTAAATCTTTGCTTAACATTTTTCCCAAACTCTTTAGACCGATCCTTGAGAGACTTCGCCCAAGTGCCATCACTTTTTCGAATCGGGAATTTTGGGGTCGCCTGACGTATGTATCTTCTGGTGAGAGACCAGAGGGCATAATTGGTGCTCTCATCTGATGTGACTCGCTTAAGAAATCGATCAGTTTCCATCTGAAAGCAGCTTTTTAACTCGGTTTGACACTCTACGATAGACTCTTTCAACGATAGGATGACGAGTAGGAACGTATTATCTCCGGAGCCTACTCTTAACAGCATTTTTATATCCTTGCATAGAAGGAAACATCTCCGACCACATAAAGTATATATATTCTTGATCGAGCTGAGTCGATTTAACCATGTCCCTCTGTTTCCTTTCTATCTCCTTCGTCAGCTTGAAAGCTAGCTTCACTCAACTTTGCACGAAGTCTTTTAGTACAAATACGCTGCACATTTTTGGGAACCAGCCGGTTTGGATGACTATAGCATATAGCTGTCATAGGTATGATCGGTCGTAAAACTAGTTTTAGTGAAAAAAACGTTTTTGTTTTCAATGGAAACGCCTCCAAACTTTGTATTTCTTAGTTTGCTATGCTTTCCCATGATTTTACTAAGTTTGGTTGAAATCGGACATCTTTATGGTATAGCTGTCATAGTAAAGTAGAGTCCGAAAGGTAGTCTTGGTGAAAAAAACTTTTTTTTTTCAGTGGAAATGTCCTTAAAATTGTCATTTATGAGTTTGGTATGCTTTCACACAATTCTACAAAGTTTTGTCAAAATCGGATGACTATAGCATATAGCTGCTGTACGAATGATTGGTCGAAAAGGAAGATCTATTGAGAAAAACTTTTTCGTTTTAAGTGGAATCGACTCCTAATTTCTTACATGTTCGTTTGTTAGGCTTTTGCACGATTTCACTAAGTTTGGTCCAAATCGGACATCTATATAGTAAATCTCTAATAGAAAAGTAAGGTGCGAAAATAAAGTCTTAGTTTGAAAAACGTGCTGCAAGGGTTCTTCGTTCGTCTATTTTTATACCCGCTACTCGTAGAGTAAAGTCGTGCAAGTGTATGTAACAGGCAGAAGGAAGCATCTCCGATATCATAAAGTATATATATTCTTCATCAGCATCAACAGCCTAGACCTAGATCTCACCTAGATCTCAGAGACTAGAAGAGCTAGATTGTCTGCAGGTAGATCAAGTTTGTTTCAAATTTTGGCCACGCCCCCTCCCGCAATTAAAAATGTTGAATAACTCCCACAATTTTTAAGATATCGAGCTTAGATTTTGCAGTGTAGTCTATGAGACCAATATCTACAATCTCACAAATTTTCAAAAGGCCGAGTTAAAAAAATGTTGCATACTTATGCGAGCCGCATGAAGTTATTAAACACTAATTGAACTGAGTAACGGGTATTTCGAAGTCGTGCAGGGCCGACTTTAACTTACGCTCTCGTTTTAATTGATGTTTTTGTTTGGAATAAGGGCGCCCTTACTTTTGAATCGGTGGAGCTCTTGATACAAGAATGAACGATCTTACTCTTGTACCTTATGAGCTCTTGGTTTTTTGATTATGCGCTATGTTCTTGATTCAAGATTGAGCAATCTTGGATTTGAGTACGTTTAGCACTTGATTCAACAATTTTTCTACTTGATTTGAGAACGTTTCGTACTTGTTTTAAGTATTAAAGCTCTTGGATTAAGAAAAATGGTTTCTAAAGTGTATGCTTGGATTAAGAATGCCACTCTTGGATTTAGAATTTCCATTTTTATCGTATTTCTGATAACAATTATTAACCATTTATGAAATTCTCTAGTTTTTCGCTGAGTGTAAGCCACGACAAGCATCTGGAAGCGGTGGTTATTTGCTTAACTTTAATCGAATCTAATCACACTTTCGGTTTGTGGCTTCTTCTTGGCAATTTGACTACTCAAAACGTATCTAGCTATGCTGCACCGATAAGGGCAATATATGACCTTTACCACCCGCCCCCGGAATAATGTAACTTCCACTTAACAGGGCATTAAAGTGTAAATATCTAGTTAACAATCAACCTGGCCTGGCCTGGCCTGGCCCCCCACAATCAGTCCCGGTAATTGCACAGCGCTCGCTCGCATTATGTTGCCAAAGCTCATGATTGCTTGAAATAGCAGAAATGATTTACAGTTTATGGTTCATAAATGTCAATTTCATATTTTCCTATCTATTTTGTTGCCTTTTTTTTGCATTAATTAAAAGCGCATTCTAATTTATTTAAGCATGAAAACGTTTTAGGAGTAGTTGAAGCGTTAACAGTTGGCGTCGTGATTTTGTGCCAGCCCAATTTGTATTCGCTGTGTGCAGCTGTGCTGTGCCGTTTGGGCCAGTGGAATCCGCGTCCGGGTTTCGGTTGGGGGTTACCATTGAAGCGTGGCCCACACACATACCAAAATAATTTGCTAATGAGCAGCGGCGGCAGCAGGACCAGCCAACTGTAGACAATTGCCGAGGGGTGGGGTGGGGGGGAATTATATGATCTGTGGAACATTTGGGTTTCGGCTGACTTTTGACTTGCATTGTTATATGTTTTGCATGCTTTTTTTTCCTGGTTTTAATTTGGGAGAGCAGCCGCGCGGCTGCTGCAAGTGTTTTGTAAGTCCAAATAGCCGCAAATTTAATGGGGCAGTTGGCTAATGCTTTTCATTCACAATAATGAGCCGGGGCCAGACAATTGATATATATATTCACACAGCCACATCGATGCCATCTTCAACTCATGATGTGGTCGACCTTGCGGGTATTTATTGAGTAAATAGCTAATCATTATGCAACCGCTGGCCATAAAATGTCAGAGTGCAAAAGAAAAGTTGTTGTGGCATCCTACGCACCAATAATTTAGAGTCATTATTGTGTTTCCAGCTCCTCCGGATTACGGCTGCATAAATCGTGAAATCAGAAAAGCGTTGCAATCATCAATATGCACACACAAAAGTCTAGTCCCAGCACAAAGACACTTATGAATGGGGGAGAGTGTTGAAAACTAAGGCCCAGAAAACTCACAGAGCAGCAGCCAGCGAGGCATGTAAACTCGTCGTTGACTTGGCTTTTGGCCCCAACACTACCTTCATTTGCATTTTTGGGCGTGAGAAGAATATTGCCGCTGTTTCCCAGTCTTTATTAGATTATAACCAGCTACAGCCACCATATCTCCATATGCACGCCCTTGCGGTATCTGCGCTTCGATCACAATTGCGTGCCATCAAATGGTTAACTCTTGCTTGCATAGGATGAGGCAAGTTTTCAATACGATGCGGAACTGGTGCAGCGTCCCAGTTACTCAGTATTTTCCCTGTATCTGGTTTTGGCCATGGATATTTTGCACAATTATGTTCTCTCTCAATTAGCATGCCTAACGACGAAATGTGGTTACATGATTTGATAGAAAACCGCAAAGTGGCAAAGAACTGTGTGAAATGTTCACACATTACGTTTGATTATGGCTCTAAGCATGTGAAGTTACTGGAATCTTACAAAAGATGCCCAAAATGCCAAGGTGAAGCCACCCCCCCAGAAACTGCTGGCACTACTGAACTATTGAACCAGGTGTCGGGTCTTGGTTCATTTGTTGCATTTCATCATGTTTCGACCATGAATTTGACCAGCTATTCACATTTATCTGCCGTTTCTTTTGTCTATCGAATCTTAAATAGTTGAGACTTTTTTTTGGTTAAATTTAAACATATTTTTGACGAGAACTCTAGCTTCTCTAGCTAAGTCAGCGAGTTGTAACACTAATCTATTTCCGAAAGTACCTCATTTATTATAGTTATACACTTACAAGACCTCTACCACTGCTGACAGAAGTGTCTGCACTTTGTAATGTGTCGAAAACTGTTTGAAGGCAGACTTATATCGTTAATTTAGTTTCATAGTTCAGTTATTCTATAGTTAAAATACATTGCTGATATACCTTAGATAGGTCAGGTCTCTTCAGTAGCAGCCCTACATTATTATCTGAATATTTTGAAAAAAAACTACTTATTTGGCTTTAATCAGGAAGAGCTATTTATACAATTAACACCTTTTTTGGCCTGGTAAGTACAGGGTTGTCCATATTCGACGGACCCATCTGGCAACGCCATAACTTTTGACAGAGATGTCAGATCGCTTAATGACATACCGCGTTTGAAGCGTCAGTCCAAGCAGATTTTTACCATGGAACAATACACGCCACGCGAGCGCTCTGAAATAGTTGAAATTTACATTCAACAGAACAAGTCAATTGTGAAAACTCAACGTGCTTTTGAAAAATTAAAAAATGTGAATAAGAAAACCGTAAATAAGCAAAATTGCCGTATTTACGCCACTGAAAATCCTCAGGAGATTCAAGAAGTGCCTCTTCATGACGAAAAAGTCACAGTTTGGTGCGGCGTTAGTGCGAAAACGGTCATTGGGCCGTTTTTCTTCCAAAATGAAAATGGCCATGCTGTTACCATCAACCAGGAGCGTTATCGCGACATGATGACCAATTTTGTGATGCCAATTATTCGTCGAAAGCGTATGAGGCAGTTCTGGTTTCAACAAGACGGCGCTCCACCGCACACAAGTCGCATAACAATCGGGTTTTCTGAAGAAATTGTTTCCGGGCCGTTTGATGTCGAAAAGTGGTGATTTGGACTGGCCACCGCGTTCGCCCGATTTGACGCCGCCTGACTTCTTCTTGTGGGGATATTTGAAGTCAAAGGTTTACGTTAACAAGCCAAGGACCGTAGAAGAGCTCAAGGACAACATTCGTGAAGAAATAGCCGCTATTCCGGCCGAAATGTTGGCGAGAACGATGGAAAATGCTGCAAAAAGGGCACAATACGCCATCAACGCCAGAGGCGGCCATTTGAGAGATATCATATTCAAAAATTGATGTAAACAAATCTACTTGGAACAAATTAAATGATTAAGATTGCCAACCGCCAAATTTTTATTTTTTTCTTTGATTTTTTTAAAAAAAACATGGGTCCGTCGAATATGGGCAACCCTGTACTTACTTTGTAGGTGGGAAGACATGAGACGTTAGCTTACAAACCCCTGAGTTTTTCATGTTTTCGAATGAAATATCAGACTTTTAGCCTTACCTTAATACCTGAGAAAATAACGTGTGAGTTTTAAGTACTAATTTCTTGCAAAAATAATCATGTACTGACTATTTGAGTGAAATTTCATGCCACTAGATGTACTGATTTTTCTCAACACATAATGCAAAGTCCGACTGGGTTGGCTTCTGATTCGTGCGAACCGGCAACAGTTGTTCAACCCAAGCTTGGCAATGTGTTGTCATACTTGGTTTTTCCATCTAAGTTCTAGTGGTTCCTTCTTGTATTTTGCCTTTCAATCAGCGTAAATAATATCGATAAATAAGTTTAAAAAAAACCATAGAATATATGTATTCCCAATTAGGAATGTCGAAAATAGTATCAATATATCAGATTATTGATAATTGTGTTCAAAAAGACGATATTTCAGTATCAAATATTTTTCTTTCCCTTTATGAATGTCGGAAATAATATGAATATGTCGATATATCGATTGTTTGGTTCAAAACGACGATATATCGATATCGAATATTTTCTTTCCAATTAGGAATGTAATAAATAATGTCGATATATCAAGATATCGATAGTTTATTCATATATTTTCATCGATTACTTTTCTTTTCAGTTCTGGATGTTAAAAATAATATCGATATATCATGATATTGATAGTTTTGTTTTAAAAAGACGATATGTCATTATCGAATACGTTTGTTTTCATTTATTAATGTAGGAAATAATATGAAAATATCGGTTATTTTGTTCACAAGTAGGATAGATCATTACTGAAAACGTTTGGCTGCATTTATAAATTTTGGGAATAGTATGAATAAATCGATATATCGATAATGATGTTCAAAAAAACGATATTTTGTTATCGAATATTTTTCTCTCCATTTATGAATGTCGTTAATAATTTGAATATATTAATATACGGATAATTTTGTTCAAAAAAACGATTTATCATTATCAAATATTATTCTTTCCATTTATAAATGTCGGAAAAGGTTTTAATTTAAAGATATATCTATAATTTTGTTCTAAAAGACGATATATACTTATCGAATACTTTTCTTTACAATTAGAGATGTGGCAAATACTATCGATATATCGGTATTTTGGTTCAAAAAGATTCTATATCATTATTGAAAATTTTTCTGAGGCGATATATAAGATATCGGTTATATTTTCGTGACATTTTTAGGCTATACTTTTGATTTTGCTTCAGATTGAAAGCTCATTCTGTGAGCTTCCCCAATAAAAAAGGATTATCTAACTTCGAAAGACTACGCATCTACCGAATTGATACTTATCGGTGCCGGGTTGATGTATCCTTTAAGAATTAACCATTCTCGAACAAGTAATCCCATACATATTGGGAAATTTCCCAAAGTGCTCTTAATATACCTGTCATCACATCAGCATTCCTTTCTTGAAAGTTGCCTATTGATTTTGGAGAGTATTCCGTTTCCTCTTCGCGACGACGTTCTATTGTGCACCTTGACCTTGTTCCAACTTTAGAAAGCATACAGGAATAAGAATAAGAATTAAGACAATCTAAAAGAATAATGCACTGATTTCGCTGTGAATTCCTTATAGACATAGCCTGACATAATTATTTAAGGATTTTAAGTATACATGAATGATTTCTGAGAATTTCATGGGGAAAGTGTGCGAAAATTATGATTGTTAATTCAGATATATAATATTCGAAAACAGAAACTGGCTGGAGGCCTAAAACATATAATAAACAAGAAAGAAAGTCGGTCAAGCCCGACTATAACATACTCTGTACCAAGAAATTTTGTCTTTTGATCATAACTCGAAAACCGTTCATCCGATCTTCTTCATTCCTTTGGCGGATCGATAAGTTATCCTAATAACTAAATATGTCCAGAAGGAACAAGCCATCTATCTTCAAAACTGTGGGAGATATGACGTTTTTTCTAAATTGCGGGGGCGGGAGGGGGCGTGGCCAAAATTGAAAATAAACTTGATCTGCCTGCAGACATAAGAAGCATATGTCCCATACACGTCAAACCTTTATCTCTTACCATCTCTGAGATCTGTGCGTTCATACGGACAGACGGACAGACGGACATGGCTATATCGACTCGGCTGTTGATGCTGATCAAGAATATATATACTTTATGGGGTCGGAGATGCTTCCTTCTGGATGTTACATACTTTTGCACAAACTTATAATACTCTATGTACCTACGGTACAGAGTATAATTAGGAGTAAGTCCTCAAACCAAACCGAAACGTCGGATCCTTTAGATCCAAAAACCGGGCATTGAAAACTGTTGCACCGAACCAGCCCTTTCCTTCCAAGCGACACCATAATGTAGCTGGATGGGATATTAACGGCCAAAAATTAGTCCACATCGCTAAGAGGATTATGTAATGCAACCTGCTGGACGAAGACGATCGGACACCATTCAGATCCAAAGAAACTTGAATAAGAACTGTCGGTAAAGAAGTGGAAAACATCGGGTAATAGCTGGGAAGAACTCAAATCCAGGCAGGAGTGTTTGATGTCCTATATATTACAGGGGATTGAAACTAAAGGAAGATAACACTACGATCAGGATCAGGTTTAAGTCCTAGAACCAGAACCGATATTTTTGTTGTGGCAACTTCACCACTCATAAGTCCCCCGTTCCGATTAACCAGACTCTTCATCTGAAAAGCCCTTGTGACTTGTAAAGCAGCCAATAAGCTATTCTGCAAAGCCTAGTGTTCAAATCATCCATCATAATTCTCCCTAAAATTGACCAATTTCAATTAAAGATCATTCTCTTTAATAAACATTCACATTTCAAGTGGTGGGGCTTTTAAACAACCCAAATACCACATCCGATCATCATCGCATCCATCTCTTATTGTTATTGCGAGATCAAATGGTACAGGGGAGATTTGGTAATTGTCATTTCGGCATACCACAGCTGAATTAACTTTTCAATTCTGGCACGGACAACTCCCTACGAGCCAACATTTGGGACATACTTAGCTAACCTCAACTCACATGAGTCAATTAATCTCTACCGCATAACAATTGTTGATTCGTCGTCTGGCAATTTAATTGTCATTTGTCGCAGTTAAATTATACATTACTTATTTTTATTACCAACTAGCCATTAGCATTGCCCTGTCATCTAGCGGTATGCATGGAGAGTTACATTTTCGCTGTGTCTTCGCATGGGGTACCTGGGGAACGATTGTGCAATCCCCTTTGTCCGACATACATACATTTCATTAACAAACGTTGAGGCTAGAAGAGACACGTCAAAACGTATCCACAGAGTTGCCAATTAAGACTTTAGCAAATGTTTTCGGTCAACTTGTGTGTGTGTGTGTGTGTGTGTATGAAGAGTGGAAACTAAATGTTAAGGTTGACTGTCGCATCCAAGACAAGTCGATAAATTCATACACATAAAATTTAGAGCATAAAACTGTCGCGCGGGCAAGAAATCAAAAAAAAAATACAATTTTTCGTTGCAAATGCAAATGCCAAAATGTGAACAGCAGCATCATCATCCTTGATTTAAGTGGAGTCAACTGAAGAAGACGAAAATAAAAACCAACTGGTACAAGTAGTAAAAGTAGATCCAACTACCAAATGCCCTGTAAAATTACAAAAAAACGAGAAAGCTAAGCTAACTTGGTCTGTGCCGAAGTTTTTATACCCTTGCAAGTGCTCGCTTAAATATTTTCGAAAAAATACTCTTTTTCCCATTTTCCGACCAATCGTTCGTAGGGGAGCTATATGATATAGTCATCCGATTTGGACAAAAACTTGTAGAATTATGTGAAAGCCTGAGAAACAAACAATTACAAAATTGCAGGATGCTACCATTAAAAACAAAAAAGTTTTCCTAACTAAGACTGTTTTTTAGACCTATCTTTTGTATGGCAGCTATACCATATAGTTGTCCGATTTTCATAAATCTTGGTAGAATTATAAAAAAACATAGAAAACCTCCGATAACAAAGTTTGGAGACGTTTCCATTGAAAAGAAAAAAGTTTTTCATACTAAAACTAGTTTTCCGACCGATTGTTCCTATGGGAGCTATGAGATATAGTCATCCGATTTGGACAAAAATTTGTAAAATTATGTGAAAGCACGTGAAACAAACAATTACAAAATTGCAGGATGCTACCATTAAAAACAAAAAAGTATTCCTAACTAAGACTGTTCTTTAGACCTATCTTTTGTATGGCAGCTATGCCATATAGTTGTCCGATTTTGATAAAACTTGGTAGAATTATAAAAAAGCATAGAAAACCTAGGATTACAAAGTTAGGAGACGTTTCCATTGAAAAGAAAAAAGTTTTTCATACTAAAACTAGTTTTCCGACCGATTGTTCCTATGAGATATAGTCATTCGATCTAGTCGGTTCCGACATATTAGTAGTGTGCAGCAAAAAGAAAACTCTGTGCAAAATTTCAGCTCGATAGCTTTAAAACTGAGAGAGTAGTTCGCGGAGAAACTGTCTGTGACAGACGGACGGACAAAGCTTAATCGACTCAGCTCGTCACCCTGATCAAGAATATATATAGTTTATGGGGTCGGACTTCTGCGCAAAATTATAATACCCTTTGCAAGGGTATAAAAATAAAGACAAATTATCTTGAATTAAGTACAAAACAGACTTACAATGTCAGCTTCAAAAAGGGATGCAACGCCCATCTTGTTGTACACCCAAAAAAAAGTAGAACGAATAAGTTGAGAGCGAACGCTCTTAAAAAAATATTTATTCGTTCTTGAATTTTCATTAATTTCGCTCTTGAAATCGAGCTAAATTCGTTCTCAGTAGAGAGAGAGGAGAGAGAGGAGAGAGAGGAGAGCAAGCACATTTGAGAGCACACAGCGTTGAACTCGCTCTCTCAGTTTAATTTTTTTTATGGAAGAGGGGTGTGTGGGGAAGCTATCGAGCGGAGAGCGCAATCGATTTTCGCACCCATGTTGCTTTGGAATTCCCAACCGATTATGGCATTGCTGGCATGGAGCGACGGCTGTGCGACTGCCAGTTGACAGGCAAATACTGATACTCCTTTGAGCTGTTATGTATTCCTCGAGCCGGCTAAAACTTGCTACATGGCTTAACAATTAGTTTTCCATGAAATAAATTTAAACAAAATGAAAAAACAACTGCTTTTAAATTGTTGTATGATTGGAATCAATGAAGGTCTTGATTTAAGAGTAAACGATCTTACTCTTGAATCTGATGAGCTCTTGAAAATCGGAAGAACATTCTATAATTTGGTCTATGCTTTATGCTCTTGATTCAAGAATGAATAACCTTGGATTTGAGTTCGTTTGGCACTTGATTCAAGAATTTTGCTACTTGATTTGAGAATGTTTCGTTCTTAGATCAAGTATTGAAGCTCTTGGATCAAGAAAACCGGGATCAAAAATTCATACTTGGATCAAGAATTTCGCTCTTAGATCGAGAGTTTTCACTCTTATCGAACTATTGATCTCGAAAACGCTTGATCCAAGTATGAAATTCTCTATTTTTTCTCTGAGTGTAGCACTTTGTTTATGGAGTGATGGTAGATTTCTGAGCTACACTAATATCATCTTGGTCTTTGGACCTTTCCGGCTATCATCTTCTATTTAAGGTCTCTGTCATATCAAGAATGAGTTGGGACTAGATTAAGTATTGTTTGGGCTTAAACATTTTGCGATTGTCTGATGTGTTCTAAATTTGTTCTGAAGAATATATAAGGAGATAAGGAGATCCATTCACACTTGTGAAATCTCTGGGCTTACTTGACCCACTCTTAGTTTTAAAAGAACTTTATCACTACTTTGTCTGGGCAGGCAGAATGTGTCCCTACTCATAGGAATTCGCATAGGACATCGCCTTATAGGCAGGCATGCCGCTAGGCTTGGCATGCTTGATGAAGAAGAAAGCGTCCAGCATCTACCATGTCATGGGTCAGGTCAACGTTTCCTGGGTCAGCATTACCTACCTAACATTTCAGCAGTCTCTGAAATAGAGATACATTTGCTACTCAAATTTGTGCTACTTTCAAAGTGGTTTCGAAGGGATGACCCTCCCTTTACGGTCTAAAAATAAAATCTAGGAATTATATGGTATCACAATGGACCTATTTTTGGTCTAAGTGAAGAAGCTTTACTGCTTCTACCACCTCAACCTAACCTATCCTATGCCAAGAAGCGAGCTTGGAGAGCTAAGTTGACTGAAAAACATCTCTTACGTCAACTGTTTCGTAAGGGTTAAAGAAACCCAAATGGTCCTTCGAGCCGGATATTCAGAAAACGAAAATTTGTTGGAGAGCAAAGATTTCCAAATAGAATGAAATTGTCTTGTTCCTGTTATAAACAGTAGAGCGCACAGGTCATATGGAAGCCCCTAGACTCGCAAGTTTATGATGTGTATTTAAAGTGAATAAAAGTTGGTAAAGTTACCTTCATTGAGAGTATCTAAGCATAAGTTTCGGATTCTTTTGAATGTTAAAAGAAAATGGCTATAAGTTATAGGTAAAAATTCTGCAAATATCAAACAAACTTAATAAGATTGAAAATGTATTCTTAATTGAGAATATTTAAGCCTAACCTACGTGTTTTAAGACGGATCTTTTTATGAGTTTAAAGAGTAAAGTATAAGGTATAAGGTATAAGGTATAAGGTATAAGGTATAAGGTATAAGGTATAAGGTATAAGGTATAAGGTATAAGGTATAAGGTATAAGGTATAAGGTATAAGGTATAAGGTATAAGGTATAAGGTATAAGGTATAAGGTATAAGGTATAAGGTATAAGGTATAAGGTATAAGGTATAAGGTATAAGGTATAAGGTATAAGGTTAAAATGCAGTAAATAAATATCAAACACATTCAATTAGAATGAAAATGCGGTCTAAATTGAGAGTATTTAAGCATAGATTTTGTGTTTTTTCTCGGATCTTTTTGGTTTTTAGAGTAAATAGATATAAGGACTGGGTAAAAAAGGCGAATATCAAACAAACTCAATAAGATTCAAAAGGATTACTTAATTGAGAGTATTTATGCTAATATTTAGTGTTTTTTCTCGGACTTTGATAAAGGGTCTAGCTAGAAATTTTGCAAATATCAAAGAAACTCAATTAGATTGATAATTTTTGCTTGATTAAAAATATTTATACATAACTTCCGTGTTTTTTGTCGGATCCTTTTGAGTTTGCAGGGTAAAATAATATAAGCTCTAGGTAAAAACACAGCAGATATCCCATATACTCAGCTTTATTGAAAATTTCCCTAATTTCCGTGTATTTCGTGGGTTATTTTTGAGTTTTGAGAGTAAATAGATATAAGTTTTAGATAAAAATATAATAAATATTAAGCAAACTCATACTACGTTTATACACACAAAATATATCATGCCTGATGCCCTTCAAAGTATGCTATGTTATATGAAAATCATCATTTTGGTCAAGTATTTATGTTAAATATGTCTTAACGCCACCTTTTTATTGAATACCCAAAGTCGAATATCTATGACCGACTTGCAATGGCTTCATTTTAATACATAATAACTTAAGGAAATAAATGTTGCATACTTTGAAGGGCATTCATCTCGAATTATTTGAAAGTTCTTTCTAAATTTAGAGTATTCAAGCATAACTTTTGTGTTTTTTGTCGCATCTTTATGAATTTTAGAGTAAATAGATTTAAAATCTAGCTAAAGCTTCTGCAAATATGTAATGTTTTCTTAAATCAAAGTTTTAGAGCATAACTTCTGGTTTTTCTGTCGAATCTGATTGGGATTTAGGAGTAAACAGATGCCAAAAACTTGCACAGATAACAAAATTATACCTTTCTCCTGTTACACAACCAGCTGGATAGCCTTTCTGCCCACTTTCAATGGTTACAGGGTATAAAAAGAAAAGAAGATGTTGTTGTTGTTGTTGTTGCCGTTGCTGGTGCTGATGGCATCGTCTGCCACAAAGTTACTGCTGCTGCTGCTGCTGCTGCTTGTCGTCTTGCATGCAACAATTTCACAAGCAGCACGCAGACAACTAAATGACAATGTGAACAAACTAGCAACAACAACAGTAACAACAACAACAACCAGCACATGGAGTATCTATAATACATAAGCCAGCGAGTTGCGCAAACCATCCATTTAATTATCAACTTTATTTATTTGGTTTGTTTTACCCTCAACTGTCCTAATCAATTTGCTAAGGATGAGGAAATGCCACCGATTGGCTAACATTTTTCACGGATTTCCTCAGCGCCAATTTTCACAGCTACCGTGTTAACTTTGACACCACCAACGCATTAGACATTTAGATTCGAGGAGAGACATGGCCTGACATTAGCATTAGGTAAGCCAGCTCAATTAAATTGCACGGCAATTGGCCAAATTGGCCACCGACTTGAGAGAAGTTGTGCATTTAAAGCTGCCACCAGGGGTTAAGTGTAGCTGCCCACGCATGTGCTGAATTGGTTATCCCAAAATACCCAACAGACAACAGTTGAATGCACAGTGGTTGAAGGGTTGAGAGAATAAAAAAAATTACATACAGCCATGCTCCCATTTTCGCTTTCGCAAAAACTTTGCGATTTGATCACCAAATCGTAAAAGTTGGTGCTCCGACATTTGGAAATCGCAAAGTTTTGCTGTTTTTAAACCGGCGACATCTGAGTCCGTGAAATGAAAAGTAAATGCAAAATATAGGTTGATGCACAAACAGACAGCCCACGGAACTATTTTTATTCAGTTCTTTAATCTTTTTAGATTTGTCTTACGGACTCATCCACTCAATTCGCATTGAGGCAATATTTTAAACAATTTATTTAATAGAGATACACAAAATTGAGCGTGATGGAAAACTGCTCACAATAACAACAATTTGCGATTTGGCCATGGTATATATCGATATATGACTATCGATAGCATGACTAGTGGCGCTCATCAGCTGTTTATACTCTGTACCGTAGGTACATAGAGTATTATAAGTTTGTGCAAAAGTATGTAACATCCAGAAGGAAGCATCTCCGACCCCATAAAGTATATATATTCTTGATCAGCATCAACAGCCGAGTCGATATAGCCATGTCCGTCTGTCCGTATGAACGCACAGATCTCAGAGATGGTAAGAGATAGAGGTTTGACGTGTATGGGACATATGCTTCTTATGTCTGCAGGCAGATCAAGTTTATTTTCAATTTTGGCCACGCCCCCTCCCGCCCCCGCAATTTAGAAAAAACGTCATATCTCCCACAGTTTTGAAGATAGATGGCTTGTTCCTTCT
The DNA here is from genome assembly GCA_035044985.1 of Lordiphosa fenestrarum. Taxonomy (NCBI): domain Eukaryota; kingdom Metazoa; phylum Arthropoda; class Insecta; order Diptera; family Drosophilidae; genus Lordiphosa; species Lordiphosa fenestrarum. Next base: position 15,183 of record JAWNNO010004751.1, read on the forward strand.
GGACATATTTAGTTATTAGGATAACTTATCGATCCGCCAAAGGAATGAAGAAGATCGGATGAACGGTTTTCGAGTTATGATCAAAAGACAAAATTTCTTGGTACAGAGTATGTTATAGTCGGGCTTGACCGACTTTCTTTCTTGTTTTGTTATGTGAAATGACACAAAACAAGATGGGAATGGAACATTATCGATGACAAAAACTTGCAAATTTCGGAGCGCTCTAAACTAAAATCGTACGAATTTGCTGAAATCGCAATTCGCAAAAATAAGTGAAAACCGGAGCATGGCTGATAAATTTCGTGACCGGGCGGATCCACATAATCATTGTGAAGAAATACTTATAAAACGTAAAACATTGAGTAAATGTTATAAATGGTCTGTAAATAGTCGAAGCAACAGCTACAGATCAGAGCAAAAAGTGCTATGGACTAAGATATATTCGAAACTACTATATCTTTCATTAAGATAGTGCCCGATCTGTTAGTATATGCAGTATATCCCCCTTCAGTAGATCAAAGAAGTCACATAATAAGGCTTCAACCCTGCCTAAAACCGCTTTTGGTATCAAATAATTCCGAGAGTTTCTTTCCTATCTTAAAGTAGCTTTGTGTGCTTCTCCACGTCATCATGCAAGGTCGTACCTACTTTGCTGGTATACCAAAAGTGCTAGTGAGGATGCCAAAGAACTTTGAGCTTATTGCTGTGACGAAGCGGCCTTATAATCAGCAAAAAGATGGTGGGTTTTAGTCCTTGACAGATGGGTTTCTTACAGAATTGTTCTTGCATATGTTTTCTGTGATGGATTTACCAGGTCTAAAACCAAACTGATAAGGTTTAATTGGATCGCTCATCATAGGATGCATAACATAACATTTAGATGCAATGGGTAGGAGACTTATAGTATTCTTGATCAACATCAACAGCCGAGTCGATATAGCCATGTCCGTCTGTCCGTCCGTCTGTCTGTCCGTATGAACGCACAGATCTCAGAGATGGTAAAAGATAGAGGTTTGACATGTATGGGACATATGCTTCTCGTGTCTGCAGGCAGTTTAGGTTTGTTTTCAAATTTTGGCCACGCCCCCTCCCGCCCCCGCAATTTAGAAAAATCGTCATATCTCCCACAGTTTTAAAGATAGATCATTCGTTCCTTCTGGACATATTTGGTAATCGGAATTACTTATCGATCCGCCAAAGGAATGTTGAAGATCGGATGAACGGTTTGTCGAGTTATGATCAAAAGACTGTTCGCAATGGCAGCGCTGCTTTTAGCAGCAGTTCAAAATTTATGCTAAGTGTATAATTTTGTTGGTACAGAGTATGTTATAGTCAGGCTTGACTGACTTTCTTTCTTGTTTTTAAATATTTGACAAAGAACAGGTAGATTCCCCTCTTCAGGCGGGCTCTTTTCGGATCAAATTCTGCATAGGAGTTGCTACATGAACCAAACTAAAACCAGGTGAGCCAGCAGATCTGGTTTGCGCCACCAGTAATAAGAATATTAGAAGCCCTCCTACTTCCAACTCTGAAAGAACACCCACTCTCAGGGCAGGCCACAGCACCACCACAGCTCTCTGTGTACTTGCCACCACCTCAGGCCTCAATTGCAAACTACCCTATGAAAGGTTTATTTAAGTAGCCCTGGACCTATGAAAGGCCTTTGATATGGTCAACCACAGCATCCTGCTCCAAGATCTGCAATAACATGGCTGCTTAACTATCATTTGACTTCCTCTACGTCTTGGAAATGCAAGAAGCAGAAACAAAGTACTCTAAGGAAAAGCCGGAATTTGCTGGGGAAAGGTAAAGGAAAACATCGTGACCAGCTACAAGTCGATCGGCAGGCCCCCATCAGTTACGCAAATGGTCGCCCTCCAACAGCGATACTCAATGAGATGGAATTTGTCATTTTATGAGGAACTGCTGAATGATCTCCCTTTCCTTCAAACGGTGCAAAATGCAGCCCTCCTAGTGGCCACCGTTTATCACATGGTGTCGCACCCCGACCACTTGCACCAGGAAACGGAGATCATTCAGCAATTCATCATAAAATGCCAAAATCCATCTCACCCCAATTATGACAGTGTCAAATAGCATTGGGCAGAAGGGATAGGCCTGTTCTACATAACCTTAGAACGGCCTACCCCTCAATAGAGGGGTCCGTATCCGATGAAGCAGCTTGAAAGCATGGATGCCAGAAACAAAGCTCACACTATTCTGGTTGAAAACACCATTAGGGCACTGCAGGATAGGAGGCACATCGAACGGGCGAGGCAACCCACCAGATCTAAGCTATAGTAGAGCACAGCTACCTGTCTTGGATTAATCCTGAGTTAACAGACACATGACCTAAATGTAGATGCCTAAAACCTTAACCAAGAAGAGCATCGTAATCGAATTTACGTTTTTTAAGTAGCAGTTTGCTGGGTTGTGATGTATTTCTGCAAAATGCTGCCGTCGATTGCTCGCCTGCTCTAAGATTTTAGAAGCTTTCAGATTAGTTTGACGTCTTATTACATCAGTTCTCGTGAGCTACGCTTGTAAAGAAGTTTCTTAAGTGGTTATTATAATCTTAGATGTAGCTTTATTATAGTTAAGCAACAAATGCTTGTGATATACAGAAGGGGCACAAAACTGTAAGATTTGACTGTATTGCAGATCTGCACAACCTATTCAACAGCCAACAAATCTAACAAATCTTCTGCTTACAAAAAAACTTAACTCTTTAAGCAAATTTTCAGATATTTTGGAACTTTCCTCGACTTTTGATTATCTCATTTTGAGAAAAAAACCAGAAAGAAAGTCGGTCAAGCCCGACTATAACATACTCTGTACCAAGAAAATTTGTCTTTTGATCATAACTCGAAAACCGTTCATCCGATCTTCTTCATTCCTTTGGCGGATCGATAAGTTATTGTAATAACTAAATATGTCCAGAAGGAACAAGCCATCTATCTTCAAAACTGTGGGAGATATGACGTTTTTTCTAAATTGCGGGGGCGGGAGGGGGCGTGGCCAAAATTGAAAATAAACTTGATCTGCCTGCAGACATAAGAAGCATATGTCCCATACACGTCAAACCTCTATCTCTTACCATCTCTGAGATCTGTGCGTTCATACGGACAGACAGACGGACGGACAGACGGACATGGCTATATCGACTCGGCTGTTGATGCTGATCAAGAATATATATACTTTATGGGGTCGGAGATGCTTCCTTCTGGATGTTACATACTTTTGCACAAACTTATAATACTCTATGTACCTTCGGTACAGAGTATAAAGAGCCCAAAATCTTACATTCTACTTTTATCCACGATATCATTAATCAGCCTAACCATTACACAAATAATTTCATTCGGATTTTGCCTGCCCCTCAACCCACCGTGCCCGTTGGGGCAATTTGGCAAATGTCAAACGAAAGACTTAAGCAGCGAACTTGCAACTTTAAGGGGCGTTTATATTAAATATGCCATGCAAATGCAAATTCACAACCAAAAATCGAATCCGAGATGCTTGTTAAAAGTAATGCGCGCAATTGCCGATCGTATGAAAACAGAAAAAAAGAAAAAAACTACAACAAAAGTGCCCTTTAGCCTCGGCCAGCCCATGGCCGGCAGCCGTCAAGAGCTGGAGCTGGAGCTGAAACTGAAGCTGGAGCTGGGGCGGGCAATTTAGTGTCACGTTAGTATTCCTTTTCACGGGACGCTTCCAGGCGGCAGGCAGGCAAAATGCCCGGGTGTGCTTAACTAGCGGTTAGTGCTTCTCAGACACAGAGACAGGGCCGTCAACATGGAATTAGCCAAAGTAGCCCCCTGCAAAATGGAGAAGCGGCCGACTGCCGCCTGCCGCTGCCGCTGCCGCCAACCTTTCTCTTTGGCGCTGGCTTGGCACGACGCGACGCGACGTCGCAAAGGTCGGCAAATGGTTTGGTTTGGTTCGGTCTCGGCCGGGGGATTTATAAATACAAGTGTCGGCTGCACAATATTAAAGATTCGTTTGTTGAACGTGCAACGCGCGCGATCTATAAAAATCCACCAGCTGTGCGGCTGCTTCAGGAAAACGGTAAATCAATTCGCCACAAATCTTGAAGACGCATCTTAGGATTATGGGAGACAAATTTCGCAAATCGGTTTCAATTTTGGAGTGTGTCGAATCTTCCAATTCCAATTATATAACAACTGCCAAGTAATAATAATAATCGCCGTGTGTTGTGCTTTATTTCCATGTTGTTGCAGCCGGCCTAATGCCTAATGCAGATGCAGTCATCGTAATCCGAATTGTTTGACAGGGAAAAAGGAGAAACTGCAACATTCAACAGCAACAACAACAACAACAACAACAACAACAACAAAACTAACCACCAACCAAGTGACTGTGAAAGTAACAAAACAACAAGTTACAAATCGATATTCAATTACTAGTCCGTTTTTCTGTGTTGGCGCTGCGGTTGTCAGCGATTGCCTGGAGGATTGCAGTCATCTTCTCTAAGCAGAAGAAGCAGCAACAACAACAACAACAACAGCAGCAAAAAACCTCACAATGAAATTTCAAATATTGGCCTTAACGCTCCTGTGGGGTGAGTACCTGAGTGGGAACTGAAATGTTAGTCGCTGAAAAGGATCGACAGTAAGATGAAAAATAGGTGGGAGTTTTTATAAAGCAACTTAAAGGATCTGAATTTTCACTTGGCAAAGTGTGTATCTATATCAACACAGAATGTTTATGCTGTAGACTTTTAAAAAGCTGTGGAAAACTGTCTTTCTAGGGTTTTATAGTACTTTAGGGTGGACTTTTCTTGTATGTACGAAAAATGGTTCGAAATTTTTAACAGGATTTGTGTTTATCCAGCAGATATACAGAGTTTTCATGCTGTAGACTTTAAAAAAATGATGGAGAACTGTCTTGCTTAGCTTTTAGAGTACTTTAGGGTGGACTTTTCTTGTATGTACGAAAAATTGGCACTTGGAAATGTGTTTATTTAGATCAACAGCGAGTTTTCATGCTGAAGACTTTCAAAAAATTATGGAAGACTGTCTTGCTTAGCTTTTAGAGTACTTTAGGGTGGACTTTTCTTGTATGTACGAAAAATGGTTAATAGGTTTTGTGTTTATCCAGAAGATATACAGAGTTTTCATGCTAAAGACTTTCAAAAAATTATGGAAAACTGTCTTGCTTAGCTTTTAGAGTACATTAGGGTGGACTTTTCTTGTATGTACGAAAAATTGGCACTTGGAAATGTGTTTATTTAGATCAACAGCGAGTTTTCATGCTGAAGACTTTCAAAAAATTAGGGAGAACTGTCTTGCTTAGCTTTTAGAGTAATTTAGGGTGCACTTTTCTGGTATGTACAAACAATGTTTCGAAATTTTTAATAGGTTTTGTGTGTATCTGGATCTACACAGAATTTGCATGCTGTAGACTTTTTAAAAATGATGGAAAACGGTATTTTTTTTAGCTTTTTTAAAACATTAGGGTGGTCCTTTCTAGCTTGTACGAATAATAGTTCCAAATTCGCACTTTGAAATGTGTCTATCTAAAAGATAAACAGAATTGTCATGCTGTAGGCTTTCAAAAACTTTTGGAAAATTGTTTTTCTTAGTTTTAATAGTACATTAGGGTGGAATCCTCTTGTATGTACAAACAATGTGTCGAAATTTTTACTTAGAAATGTGTTTATCTGGATCTACACAAAATTTGCTTGCTGTAGACTTTTAAAATATTAGGGGAAACGGTATTTCTTAGCTTTTTTAAAACATAAGGGTGGTCCTTTCTAGCTTGTACGAATAATAGTTCCAAATTCGCACTTTGAAATGTGTCTATCTAAAAGATAAACAGAATTGTCATGTTGTAGGCTTTCAAAAACTTTTGGAAAATTGTTTTTCTTAGCTTTTATAGTACATTAGGGTGGTCTTTTATTGTATGTACAAATAATGCTAACCAATTTTCACTTCGAAATGTGTTTATCTAGAAGACAAACAGCATTTTCTAGCTGTAGTCTATAAAAATAGTTATGGAAAACAGTTTTTCTTAGCTTTTAGAGAACATTAGGGTGAAATTTTCTTGTATGTACAAATTATAGCTCCAAACTTTCACTTTAAAATGTGTTTAACACAACATCAACACGGAATTTTCATGCTGTAGATTTGTAAAAAATGATTGAGAATTGTTTCTCGTAGTACATTAGGGTGTTCTTTTTTTTAGTTTGTGCAAATTAAGTCTGAAAATGTTCACCTGAAAATGTGTTTGTCTACATCAACTCAGAGTTCTCAAGCTGTAGACTTTTAAAAAATTGTGAAAAACTGTTTTTCTTTGTTTTTATAGCACATCAGGGTGGACCTTTCTTGTATGAACAAATAATGTTCACACTTTCAGCCCGATATGTAATGTTTTTAAGTGAAAAGAAAACAAAAGTAAGCCAAATTAAGTTCTAACTGAAATTATTCGTTTTATTTTACATAATTCAATCATTCAATTTGCCATTCTAACCTTCCAAAATCTCCAAGATTTCCAATTAATTGAGTTACCATAAAAAATTCAAAAATAAGATAATAATCTTTAAAATCTAAACTATGTGTCGAAGTAATATTTAATCATATTCAGGAAATAAGTAGCTAAAACGGTTTGATCCAGAGTTTCACAATTGTCCTAAAGTTTATGTTTTGGTTTTAAAATGCATCGAACCCAAGGTTTCTTTTCAAACCTCAATGCTCATAACTGTATAGATCCTTGAAAGGCTTCACCCCGCATTATTTGGTGAGCTTCAGTTAAGACAAACTTTGAACCTTCTTAGTTGGTTAAAGCTAACTTTTAGAACCTAAAACCAAATAAACCAAATGCTAAATCACTTGCATACCTTTTCGATTAGCTACAGTTATTTTGATGGAGAAATTGAGAAGAAGCTGCTACCATTAGATAACTTCTTAGATAAGCAGAGAGTATGCTTAGAGCCATCTACTGGGTGAACACCAGGGGTGTGATCAAGCAACGGCATTAATAGTGAACCACTGTCTCAAAAGGTTCCAATATTTGATCTAACAAGGAAAGACTGAGAAGCCACCTGATCAGTTTGGGAATAACAATTACTTAACTATGCAGATATCTTAAAGAGAAGGGGAGGGGTTCTCTGAAATATTACATAACAGAATTATTGATCGAAATATACTTTATGCTTCCCCTTCTATGTGTTACAATCCTCTGCAAGGGTATAACAACTTTCTGTTTGTTAATGAACCATCTTATTCGCTTAATTAACTGAGGGAAACCAAAGAGATTTTAACATTCAAGCACATTTAATAGGAATGGAAATAATGTGATGCACAATCGGCTCTTAAGATTTTCATTTCGAGATAAAACTGCCTGCCTTCATATGTGAAGTGTCGCCAAAAAGGTGGCCTACCAGATTAGACTACAAAAGCTCGAAGATTTGAAACGTCTTGACTCTTCAAGGCCAAGTAGATTTCTTCTCTTTAATCAAGTATCTAAAGTTCTCCTAGTTTAGTTACTAATTCAATCATTTATACGAAAATCTCCAGAGATTTCTAGGACACCGCTCAAGACTTTTAAAGGTTGTAAGTCTTAAGAAATTGTTTTGCATACCAGTTTAAATGTTTAAACGCCTTTAACAGTGAACTAAGTGAACATTAATAGTATTTGGGGCATCCGGCTCGAAGGACCAACCAACTTGTGGGCGCCTTACAAATTGTTGTGCTTAGCTGGCACACTCGGCTCGAAAGACAAACAGTTTGTAATCAGCTAGCACAATTCTCTATTATAATGGGAACATCCGGCTCGAAGGACCAATCAATTTGTAGTTACCTAGCACTATTTAATGGTTAGATCAAAGGACCTAACAAGTTTCAAGCACTCGAAACCATGATAGCTGATTATCTAGCACAACTTTATGCTTGATTGGAACATCAGGCTCAACAATTTTCTGTCAGCTTTGATAGAACATCCGGCTCGAAGGATCAAACCATTTTCAACGAGTCTGCGAACACACTGACCAGACTAGTCACAACCCCCAAGGTCCTTTCCGAGCAGAGTTCAATAGGAATGCCTAGGGCTACCTACAAGCGAACTTGTCAATGAATTTAACTTAAGCTAATCGTTTTATTTTCCAGTTTTCGTTCTGTTCATTAGATGAGTTGAGTTTTTACAGGTTTTCAAAGGCCCTTTTTTCCTTTGATTAAGTTAATTTAAGGATCTAATTGCTCAGATATGTTATGAAACAATTCGTAAATAAAGTAAAAGGTGCTTGGTTTGCTTGGAACCTTCTAAAGTTTGGCCCTTATAGGACCCATTTCTACTGGAAAAGTTTGATGGAAGCTAGTCACATCTTATAAAGTCTAGTGTGCAAATTATTATAAATTATTACCTACAAACTGTTCCCACAGGCCTGCTGAGCATTGAAGCGCTTGATGCGGCCAAAGCCAAGAGCAGCGAGAGCAGCTCAAAAGATGATGTCAAGAGTACAGAGACGGAAGCGCCCAAAGATAAACGTCAAGTGACCCATAAAGAGACGCCCATATATCCCAATCATCGCAGTGATACATCCAATGCGGCAGCCGATGATCCCGAGGATGGACAGGAAACCATTTATGGCACCAAACCCAATCAATTCATCATACGGCCCATAGCGCCACATCAGCATCAGCAGCATGAGTCGCATCAGGAGCCGCAATTGAGAAACTTTGCAGCCGCCAATTCGCGTCCACATGCCGCCCAATTGCTGGAGCAGAGCCAAGAGGTGAGAATATGCTTTGATTGAGACATGGTGGGGGTCTGTCCGTCCGTCTGTCCGTCTGTCTGTTTGTTTGTTTGTTTTGTCTGTGGTGCCCCTCGAGGCTTCGTGACTTCAAATTGGCTGCATTTACACGATTCTTTGCAAAATGGCAGGATGTAAACATCAAAATCAAAATCCAAACTCTGCCCCAATCCCCCAAAAAACAAATTGTCAAACTCTGTCTGCCTTTCGCTGGCGCAAACCTTGACCAATATTTCGGATTGGGCTTCACCTTTTTGGTCGGAACAAATTGCCAACGACAGGCCAACAACAAAAGCAATTACAATCACAATTAACCAAAGACAATGTTTAAAAACATTACAAAAGAATGGGGAAAAAATTGCTTTATATAAAAATTAAAAGCACCCGCAAATAAATATAATAAATGCGATGGGCAAAACTAAGTCACGACACAGCCGCAAAATGCATAATTGCAAAATTATTGTTGTTATTACGACGCGTCACCCGAACATCAACACTAACCACCAGGCAACCAACCAACCATCCATCCATCCATCCGTCCGTCCACATGCACAATTTGCACCATCCAACGCCATTGGCAACTCTTGTAGCAGCCAAAGAAGTCAAGAAACCAAACACAATGGCGGTGGCTTTGAGTTGTCGTGGGAAGAAAGTTGACATAATGTTATAATCACCCTACTTTTAAGACAGACTGTGTGTGTGTGTGTGTGTGTCTGGCCCCGCCGGCGCGCCTTGACTTGGCTCCCCCCTCCGCTGCTGCTGCTGCTGATTATTATTTGTTATAATAATGTGAATTGTTTACGATGGCTGCACTGCACAGCCAAGTGTTTGAGCATAGAAATAGGCTAGATTTTAGAATATGATGTAAGAAACAGGAATTGAAACAGAAACAGATACTTGTAAATGCAAAGGAACTGATAAGGGTGCCTGCACATGGTAGCTTAGAAACTATAGGAATGCCTATAGACATTTGTGGTCTCAGGTGGATGAATATGGATTAGTTGCAACCTGTACCACACTTCTCCCAACCGACTTAAGGCCTGTTCTCAGATAACAAACATTTAGACTGGAGCAAACTGAGATGAGATTCTAAACCTTTCCTTTATCGAACGTATTCATTTTGCCTTTACTTTTCTGCCTACTAAAACTTCATAAAGTTTGCTTCGCCGTGTAAATCTAGTCTTAGTTAATCGGAGAATAGGCCTTTATCTAACAAGAAAGAAAGTCGGTCAAGCCCGACTATAACATACTCTGTACCAAGAAATTTTGTCTTTTGATCATAACTCGAAAACCGTTCATCCGATCTTCTTCATTCCTTTGGCGGATCGATAAGTTATTCTAATAACTAAATATGTCCAGAAGGAACAAGCCATCTATCTTCAAAAATGTGGGAGATATGACGTTTTTTCTAAATTGCGGGGGCGGGAGGGGGCGTGGCCAAAATTGAAAATAAACTTGATCTGCCTGCAGACATAAGAAGCATATGTCCCATACATGTCAAACCTCTATCTCTTACCATCTCTGAGATCTGTGCGTTCATACGGACAGACAGACGGACGGACAGACGGACATGGCTATATCGACTCGGCTGTTGATGCTGATCAAGAATATATATACTTTATAAGGTCGGAGATGCTTCCTTCTGGATGTTACATACTTTTGCACAAACTTATAATACTCTATGTACCTACGGTACAGAGTATAAAAACTGGACTGCTTGGTCCGATTTCAAAGCTCTTTAAGTGGGCGTTTCAATCAAAATCTTGATCTAGTAAAGGTAGATATGCTTGTCAGCTTTCATATAATCACCCAGAAAAAAGTAGAACGAATAACTTAAGAACAAAAGCTCTTGAAAAACAAAATTATTCGTTCTTGAATATTCAAGAATTTCGCTCTTGAAATCGAGCTAAATTCGTTCTAACCTTGGTGCTTTTAGGCGAGGGGAGTGAGGTAAAGAAACTGAGAGAGGAGAGCAAGCACATTTGAGAGAATAGCGTTGAGTCTGCTCATACTGTTTTGTATTTTATGAGAGACGGGTGTGTGGAGAAGCTATTTTTGCACTCATTTTGCTTTGGAATTCCCAACCAGTTATGCCATTGCTGGCATGGAGAGACCCCTGTTTGACTGGCAGTTGGCAGACAAAGACTGATACTGCTTTGAGGTGAGAACTTGCTTCATGGTTTAACAATTCATTTTCGTTGAAATAAATTTAAACACAATGAAAAAAAAAAAATTGATTTTAAATTGGAATCTGCAAAAGCTCTTGATTTAAGAGTAAACGATCTTACTCTTGAATCTGATGAGCTCTTGATACTATAAAGAAGGTTCTCGGTGTTTGACAATGCTGTATGCTCTTGATTCAAGAATGAGCAATCTTGAATTTGAGAATGTTTAGCACTTGATTCAAGAACTCTTCTGATTGATATGAGAATGATTCGTACTTAGATCAAGTACTTAAACTCTTAGATCAAGAAAAATGTAATCAATAATTCAGTCTTGGATCAAGAATTTCGCTCTTGGATCGAGAATTTTCACTCTTATCGAACTATTAATCTCGAAAATTCTTGATCCAAGTATGAAATTCTCTATTTTTTCTCTGAGTGATAGGGTTTAAAGTAAATTCTTCACGCAAACTCTTACATGGAAATCACACAATTTGGATATGCAAATATATTAAGAGCGAACCACTTCACTCAGAGAAATAATAGAGAGTTTCATACTTGAAACAAGAATGTCTTATGTCAGAAGAATGAAAATTCTTGATGCAGGAACGAAATTCTTAATGCAAGAGCGAAATTCTTGATCCAAGTATGAATTTTTGATAGCGTTTTTCGTGATCCAAGTACGTATCATTCTCAAATCAAGTTGAAAAATCTTAAATCAAGAGCTCCACAGATTGAAAAATTCAAGCAACAATAAAAATTGTTGTTTTTTCTCTTTTATATATAATTTAATTTATTGACAATAAACTGTCAAATTATATAGCATCTTTTAGCCGACAAAGCAGCAGTAATCTTAGCCGTATCTCCAAGCCAGCATCTCCACTGCTGGGGTCTACCAAAAACCGAATAACCGAACCGAAACCGATGGCGTTTTTCGCCACACACACCATTCTCTCATATTAAGCGAAAATGCTCTTCTCTCTCAGTTTCTTTACCTCACTTACTCCTAACATAATAAAACATTAAACTGAGAACGAATTTAGCTCGATTTTAGGAGCTTCTCGTTCGTACCTTATATATATGTTCCGCTGTTTTCTGGATGTATAAACCGTCATGAACAGCACCGTGCTAGCCACTGCACCGAACCAGAAACAATATATAGGCCTCATCTGAGAACCGTCCTTTTTGGGAAGGCACCTTTCGGATTTGATTAAACAAACAAATACATAAAACTCAGAAAAATGTGCGAAATCTCTATTTGAGTCGATTTCATGTCATTGTCAAATATTTAAAACGCTGGTTCCAATTTTGGCTTACTCTCTCCAACATTTCCTCCGGTATGTTACGAATAAATTCTTCATATTGGCTTCCAAAGTGTCAACTGTTGCGGACATGAGCCCCACAAAAAATAGTGTAACAGTCTAGTAAAAGCTTCCTCGCTGAACACAATTTTTCGATAAAAAAGTGCAATTTTGATAATAAAATTCAATAATCTAGTCAATTCATGGTTAAGTAATGAACCAAACTGAACATTTTTGGCCTGACACATGTTGTCTCACTGCGGTTAGGTGGTAAAACCTTTTTCCTGTTTGGTATCGAGACTTATGAGACCTAAAGCGTACCAGCACGCTTTTACGCCACAGAAGGGAACACATATCGTTTCAGTTCTGGCTTATCGGTAGATACACTGCACGCCTAGGCACGAAGAAGTGGAGGAAACAGTACAACACCTTCTCTGCCATTGCCTTGCCCTGGGTAGAAGGAGGCTTACGACACTAGGGCAACCTCTCCTACTCAAACTCTTGGAGATATTCGAGCAAGACATCCCAGATCTACTAAAATTCCTTCAGTTCACACAATGATTCAGTAACCAGTCCCTTCCCTCTCCCCCAAAGACGGCCAAAGAGTGGTTCGTCTTAGCCATCACAGCCTAACCTAAACATGTTTGACAGTGATATGAATTACCCTTTAACAATGATATCAGTAACACTTTCCCAGCTTTTCCGAGCGCATAAAGGAAAAATAGTGCACCGTTTCTATCAACGACAGGTTTCATCAGTTGACCATTATCACTTTTTTGCTCTTCATTCAACAGTGGAACAAATGTAAGTCGTAAAAACGTTTTTGTTCCAATTTACGATTGCAAATGGCACGATAGCTTCAGTCAATAGATTGCCATTCATAAGCAAACACAAATCTAATGCTTTAGTTGCAGAACAACGTTTTTCAGCTGAGTTCAATTATGGTTCAGCAAGTGGCGCAGTAGGCGGTCATTCTATTTGACAACTTGACATATGATCTTTCTGACTTTTGTTCGATATTTGTTACGATGCTAAGAAGAGGTCATGGTAACATGGGTCCAACTTTTCTTGTTTGCTAAACCTTCACCCATCCAATGTGGTTCCGTCGTTTTTTTGTAGCACAGTGTTTTGGCAAATTGATTGCAACAGAGACCCAAAAACAAGACTCGAGGCAAGAGCCTAAGATTAAAGTGAATCTGAAGGCGAGTAATAATAATAGCTGTGACCATGTTTAGAGCTTGGTTTGTTGCCACAAGTGTTATATAAACTTTAATGTAGATGCCACGCCATTCTCACAGTGCAACACCTGCCGCCTGGTCTGTCTGACATTGGCCCCTGAGCTACTGAGCTACCCACCTACCCACCTACCCACACTTAATACACATAATTAGTCAACCCACCCACTTATGGCCATTCTCCGCCTTTTGCAGTTGCAGCACTATGTCTATCTGCAAGATATAATGCGGCATCATCAGCCCAAGGCCTTGGTGGGCTCGACGGGTCAAGGCAAGGGAGCGGCCAGCTCGCCCAAAAAGTCAGCCACACCCGTGGCCGAAGAGCCGGAGCAGGAACAGGAGGCCGAGCAGCGTTATGCGGCGGTATCCATACAGCCGCAGCAACATCAGCAACCAAGAGTCTATTCCAGAATTAATCCCTATCAGTTGCCACTGCCGCTGCCAGCGCCCCAGCATCAGCAGCAGCAGCAACAGCAACAGCAGCAACAGAACTATCAGGTGATACCCGAAGAACAGTTTCTGAAGCTATTGGAGGAGGAACTACAGGCGCGTGCCTATCATGAGCAACTAAGACAGCAGCAACAACAGCAGCAACAGCAGCAGCAGCAGCAGCATCCTCAGCCTTCACCCAAGCCACTGCCCATACACAGCACGGCAGCAACTCACAAGGTATTGCAGCAGGCCGAACCAGTCTTGGGTTTGGGTGGCTATCGTGAGCGTCTGCTGGCCGAGCAAGAGCTGGTGGGTCCTAACTACTCGCGTGTGGGCGGACCCAAGTATCTGCCACACCCGCAACAGCAGCAGGAGGAGAGCTCCGAGGAGTCGCAACCTCAACGCAGCCATCATTCTCATCAGCAGCCGCCGCCTCATCATCATCTACCACCCCAGATCGCTTACTATCAGCCACAGATTAGCTATAAAACTCTGCCCAATCATCCCCTGGCCAAATCCTCGCTAGAAAGTGAAATCGAAAAACTCTTGGCGGCCAATAAGCCGGGTCAATCCTTGACCTATGTGGACAATAGCAATGAACCGTCGCTGGTGAATCATCAGCAGCAGGCGGTACGTCCACTGCCGCCGCCACAGCATCCGCCGCCACCCACTTCACATCCTGCCTTGAGGCAACCCAAGGCCTATCTGGCCAGCACACCCAACTCCCTGCTAGACAACAACAATCAACCATTTATTCCCTCTCTATTCAAGTTTAGCCAATACCAGCAACCGACTCCCATTTACCCCAGTCCCAGTCCAACGCCACAGCAATTGGAGCCCAAGCGACTGGGACCCGTGGTGTATCCGAATCAGGCGCCGGCCAATCAACCTCAACCCTCGCAATACTACTACCAGGAGGCGGCACCCACGCCCACTGCTCAACCCAAGCCACATCTCAAGCAATATCAACGCGCCAAGCACTACAAACTGGCTGCACCCACCAAGTCGCTGATCTACAACGACTATGATCAAGGCAGACCCTCCAACTTCTATCCAAGTCCACCAGATCCTATTAAGCACAATCAACGCACTGCCCCCACACCCACACCACTGCCCCACTCTCTACCCGACTATCCTTCTCCCTCACCCTCGCAGTCCAGCATTTATGTGTCCCAGGGCACAGGCATAGCCAGTCCCTCGCGTGCCAGCAAGTTGCGCTCCCTGGACGAGGTCAAGCAATTGAATCTGCCGCCACCCAATGGCAAACCCCTTACCCAAGCTGAATTCCAAGCGTTGGTAGATGCTGGCTATCCCGTCAAGGCTGTGCCGGTGCCAGTGCCCGTGCCCTATGAGCAATATGTCAAGGATCATCCCGAGTATCGTAATCATCCGCCTGTAGACTATGCGCATCTGATGCGTCTGGCCACCCGGCAATTGACTGCACATCAGCATCCGCATTCGCATCCGCATCCGCATCAACATCAACATCAACAGCGTTCCCTGGCCGCCCCCTCAGAGCCTTCGGTGAAGATTGTGTCCACACCCAGCGCCGCGGAATTGCATCAACAGACGGCCACTGGTATTGGTGGCGGCAGTGTCACCTATTTGCAACCCATCGAGGGACATCCACATCCACTGCATGCCTTACAAAAGCGGCGACCGCGAGATGAACAGGATACGGCCGTGGCGGGCAGCGAAACAAAGGCGACGGCACCCGAGGAGCAAAAAGCGAAAGCCACTTGAGTACCATCAGGATGCGTTACCATTTTTTTTGGTTTAGTTAAAATGTCCTTGTTTAGTTTTGTAAGTATTGTAAACAACAAAATGTTTCAGCATTTGGCGAAAGTTATTAAATTATACAAAAACGAAAGACGAGAAGAGAACTCGGCCTTCTTACAGCAGAGACCCAGTGGCGCTGGGCTGAATGTGGTCGGTCGAAATAATGCATTACGTACGAGCCACAATGTAATGCATTACCTATGATATTGTTTTCAGCGCATTTGTAATGGCTCGAGAATTTCTGCATTACAATATGGTAAAAGAATACGCTTGTGTAATGGGTACCCGAAAGAAACTTCGGCACGTCATTACTTTCTGCATTACAAAATTCAATAAACTCATGTACCGTGCGGAAAATTTGGCCATTTCTTAAGAAAGTAAGGCAGGTTGTATTGGGTTTTTGAATGCATACAGGCGAGAGGTAATGCATTAATAATGGACGTAATAATGAGCATTTGCGCCACTGGGGATGTTCAATAAGAGAGGCTTTTTGACGCTCTCAGTCTCTCTCCGACACTCACTGAAGCATTACTTCGGCAAGCTTTCGGCGTGAATTACCGAAAGTGTTCGGCCCCTGGGGGCTAGGGGTGAACATCGCTGTTTTACAGAAATCAAGCAGATGATGGGGGAAAGGGGAAGGGTTTTCGTAGCACATTCATAAAACAGCCCCCATGTCAGAGAATTTTCGGAATTTAATGTGTCTCTTATGAGATTTCTATATGCTCTATTGGGAGTTTAGACTCAGAAAACGTCCATTTTTATAATAGAGGAAAGTCTACTTCGGCTCGGACATAGTTTGTATACCCCTGAAGCACGTTTTTTTAACTAAAATTACTTTTCGGAGCTATACTATATAGATGTCCGATGTCGACCAAACTTAGTGGAATCATGAAAAAACCTAACAAACGAACATGTAAGCAATTTGGAGTCGATTGCAACTAAAATAAACAAGTTTTTGTCAATAAAACTTCTTTTTCGACCGATCATTTGTACTGCAGCTATATGATATAGTCATCCGATTTCAACACAACTTAGTGGAATTATGGGAAATCATAGCAAACTAAGTAATACAAAGTTTGGAGGCGTTTCCATCAAAAACAAAAAAGTTTTTCTCACTAGGACTACTTTTCAGACTCTACTTTTCTATGACAGCTATAGTATATAGAAGTCCGATTTCGACCAAACTTAGTAAAACTATGGAAAAGCATAGCAAACTAAGATATACAAAGTTTGGAGGCGTTTCCATCAAAAACAAAAAAGTTTTTCTCACTAGGACTACTTTTCAGACTCTACTTTTCTATGACAGCTATAGTATATAGAAGTCCGATTTCTACCAAACTTAGTGAAAGCAAGGAAAATCATAGCAAACTAAGAAATACAAAGTTTGGAGTCGTTGCCATCGAAAACAAAAAAGTTTTTCCTAGTAAGACTACTTTTCGAACCTTACTTTGCTATATACAGATGTCCGACTTCGACCAAACTTGTTAAAACTATGGAAAAGCATAGAAAACTAAGAAACACAAAGTTTGGAGGCGTTGCCATCGAAAACAAAAAATGTTTTTCTCACTAAAACTAGTTTTTCGACCGATCATTCCTATGGCAGCTATATGCTTAAGTCATCCAAACCGGCTGGTTACGATAAATGTGCAGCGTATTTGTACCAGAAGACTTTGTGCAAAGTTTGGTCGCGATAGCTTTCAAACAGAAGAAGGAGAGAGCAGGGAAACAGACGGACGGACGCATGACTGCACTGTAATTTCTATAGGCAGAGTTATATAACAGAGGAAGAGCGCATAATTGCCTATCTCCCTAGCCTGGATAACCATTTTGGAAGTAGGAACCTCGGCATGTCGATTGCCCAATGTTTGGCAATACTTCTAACGAGCTGGTCCAAAGAGGTGAAGATGCAAGTGGATATAGGATACCTACCATAAACCATCCTAAAATCCTAGGCGTCACCTTTGACTGCATGTTTAACTTCGTCAATTAGTCGGAGGAGGTGAGCCGGAGCTGAAACCAGGTCATAGAAGCGATTGCAGCAAGCACCTGGGGGAAGGAGACTATATCGACCACTTACATAGGGTTCCTCAGGGTCGTTTATTGACTTGCTGTTACTTGATTGCCACTGCAAGTCTTAACTCACCACCATGAATGCATCATAAAAGGCAAAGGTACAACAACTTAAGGCATAACAACAACCATGTGAGCTAAGGCCATGAAGAAATCAAACACCCACATGATTTCCTGCACCTTAGAAGCCTACCAGAACCACCTTGTCCTGGGAGGTAAGCTACCAACCATTGATCCTTCAGATAAGACTCTTTCGAGACACATTAGGGCGACACTGCCTACCTAGCCAGCATAAGCCCTGAGGTCGTAGACACCAGACCACTTTTTTAACTCACTTTTGTGAAGAATTCCTTGGGAAAATGTGGAAAATCGAAGGATCTATATGAAAACTCAACCATAACTATCATAAACTCTCTCAATATGTAATGCAATATGTAGGTACACGGTAGTTGCACCTACACCATCCCACAGTTACGATCTGTGCAATGTCTACCCGCTTCTGTTCCTGCTGACGCCCCAGCATATGTCAGCAACCACCCTCAGAGCGATATGAAGGCCAAGGCAGACGAGTGAAGCCAGAAAATAAACAACATAAAACAAAAAATAAGTATAAAAATTACCTGTGGCACATACTGGAATCCTCTTCCTTTTGTTTCCAGTCCACAAACCAAATCAAAGCGTTTTTCAAAAACTAAGTTCATGTATATTTTTTACGCCTCCTTCCTCAGTTTAGTACCATTGGCGGATTACTATTACTATTGCTGCTGTCCGCTGAGCTCAGCGTATCGGGTGTGGCCGTCTCCTTGGCCTGTAGGCGTGATATTTGCGGATCACGTTTATCTTTCTGATCTTTACGTTCGCGTTCCTTGTCCTTGTTATGCTTATGCTTATGTTTATGTTTATGCTTCTTCTTGTCCTTTTTCTTTTTCTTCTTGGACATGGCATCGCCGCTCTTATATTTACTGCCCTCATCGTAGCTGCTTTCATAGCGTGAGGACTCGGCCACATCGAGCACCGTCATCGAGTTGTCATCTTCGGCATAAAGTTCGGTTTTGACACGCTTCACCAACTGTTGAGACTCGCCTGCTTGTGGGTTATCAACGGCAGGCAAAACATCGACTTTGGTCTCGCTATCGTAGGCCTGCACATTGAGAGGCTCATCCATGACGGTTATTTCCTCGCTACGTTCCAGTTTGATGATCTCATCGCCCACTTCAAAGGCCTCGGTGGCGGTACGTTTAATGGTGACCATGGCAGGCTTATGCCTTTCAACTGGTGCGTCTGGATTCAAGGGTTCGGTGTTCAAAGTGGGCACAGACGACACCGCTTTGCTTTCGCTGCTTATCTTCTTGAAACTGGGCGTGTCCTTCATAAAGTCCTTGTAGAAGCTGGTATTCTCGCTGGCTTGCAGACAATTGGGTCGTTTGCTGCCATACAGAGCATAGTACAGATCCACTGTGTTGCAACGCAACTTGGTGTCATAGGCCAAGGTGTTGATACTCAGCCAGAGGCGATCCACTAGATTGGATTTGTCCAGGCGACTGCGTGATTCGCGTGTAAAAGGCGGATTATTGATAAGCAGCTGGGCCAGGCCATGACGTGCCGCTGGATCGGGATCTGTTTCCAGCAATGTAATCAAATCCTCCAGATCCTCGCTGCGTCCATCTACCTTAACGAAATCCACCAAACACTCCATGGCAGCCAGGCGCAGATCCAGAAAGATGCCATAGGCCGCATAACTGCGATAAATGTGCGGCAGCGAGGGCAAATGTCCAAACTTTTGCAGCTTGCGTATGACTTTCAGGCAGGAGACGGATACCATATACTTGTACGAGGGTAAATGCTTCTCCATGTTCAGCAAACGTGTGACCTCATCCAAAACCAATCTGCAAAACAAAGTCATCAACTCAAACTCAAAGCGAAATTAAGGCCATCACGAAACACTCACTTGGCATCCGTGGACAGACTGTCGGTGGTAATCTGTGTGCCATGCATGGCCACTGATACCACCGGAGTCAGTGTCTCACCCAAGGCCTCCACCAAGGCAGCTCGGTAATAGGCATCCGTATAATGATTCCGCGAATTGTCATTATACTTGAAGAGATCGAATAGAAAACGCATCACTTCCGGTGGACAAATGCCATGTGAGGTGCGCAGTCCTAAAAAAGGAAATAAGTGAATCAATTTGAAGTACTCCGCAGCCAGAGGACTCACCCGCCATGGCCACTGGTATGGCCTTTTGCAGGAAATACAATTGAAAATTTGAAAAATTATTCAACTTGATGATGTGCGGCGCACTAAAGGAGCCAAAGAATTTACGGAATATATTCAACATGGCTGGTGGACCACTCCAGGAGGCGACCATTTGATTGGCCACCTTGGTCAGGCTGTGTGCCGCCTCACAGCGCACCTTGTAGAAGCAACGTTCACTCTCAATGGTGTCGGTTAGGGCCAGTCGTGTGGCATTTGTGGGATACTTCTGCAGCGCCTGTATGGCCTGGAATTGGGCGGTGACATCACGCTCATGCCGCAGCTGATATTGCCATTGGAAATCGGGCTGCTCAATAATCAAATCACGCAACAAAATCATCTCCGGATCCAGGCGTATCCATAAAACAGGCGAGTCGCTGCCAGACGAAGGGGTATGTGACAAACAGAAATCAAAAGAAAACCACAGTTTAACTTACTCCATGGCCGACAAATCCATATCCACCTCCTCGCCCGTGCACAGGGGTATCTTCTTCTTCTTGTTGCGCCTACTCTTCGAGTGGCAGGTTATATCCGCCTTCACCAGTGTATTCTCTATCTGCAGCGTATGCTTAAAGGTGCCATCCAACTCCTGCAGCTGTACCAACAAGGGACCATTATACTTCCGCACACCACGCTGATTGACAAAGTCCTGACGTATCTCCAGCTCGATGGTATTTCGCTTCCGATTGAAGACCGAAGTCAACGAAAATTTGGCATGACCACCGGTGCGCACCCATTGATCCATAAACACAGACATATCCTTGCCGGTGACCGTGAAAATGGCCTTGATGAATATATTTGTGGATATGAGCAGCTGCGACCACAGGCCAGCGCCAATTTTGGTGGAAGCGGCATTGGTGGCCAAGGCCAGTTGTTTGTTAAACACCTGAATCAGCAGCTCCTGGCCAATGCGATGCTCCAGCATGCGTATGACCAGATGAGCCTTACGTCGCATAGCCTCCACATATTTGGGTGACACCGTGTGGAGACTTTTGATGGGAAAATAGTGCACAATCTCCAAATGTTTGCTGGCAGCCGCAGCTGGATTGGTGCTGGACACGGGCAAGGGTGCCGGCGGCTGGCTGCAGTCCAATATAATGCCGCCATATTGTTCCTCATACTTCACCACACGTGCCAACTCGGTCTGCACCCATTCCCGGTACTCATTGTTGCCAAAACACTTCCTCGAGTACAAACCGCACAGATACTCGGCTATGCCCTTGGCCAGCCAGGTGTCCGACCAATGATGTGAGGTTATAAAGCAGCCAAAGAACTGCTCGGCCACGGCTCGAGACATAAACGTGCGTGACCAATAGGTCTGATCTATGATGGCAATCGAATGCAGCAGATTCACAGAGGCTATGCTCAGGGTGGCATAGGCACTGATGTCGGTGTCCAGTTCGTCTACAAACACCTGTTTGTAGCACGAGAAGGGATAGCGTGTGGATAGGGTCTCCTCGAAGAACTCAAAAGCCTCGTGCAGATAGCGCACGGTATTCTTCAGCAAGGGCAACATCTGAGGCAAACAGAAGTGGGTCACCTCATGCATATGTGGATCCACATAGATCTCAAAGGGACCCACAGCCAGAGCTATGTTGGGTGCACACACTGGCGTTGTCACCGTATAATGAAACGTTTTCTTTCTCAAATCGGGTGTCATGATGACCTCCACCAGTTCGCCACAGGAAACGGCAGTCAAATTTTTATCCACCGTAAACTCCAAACGCCAGGTGCACGGATCAGCAAAGCTATCCACGCAGGGAAACCACAAACGTGTGGAGTTCTCATAGCAGTTGGTAAACATGTGTGAGCAGTTCAATTGGGTTTCCT
This sequence comes from Lordiphosa fenestrarum, assembly GCA_035044985.1. Taxonomy (NCBI): domain Eukaryota; kingdom Metazoa; phylum Arthropoda; class Insecta; order Diptera; family Drosophilidae; genus Lordiphosa; species Lordiphosa fenestrarum. The sequence continues at coordinate 37,012 of JAWNNO010004751.1, forward strand.
CATCCGTTGAGCTGGCCGGTGGTATGACAAAATGCATGCCACTCTTGGGATTCTCCAGACTGAATTCTATGCGTATACGCAGGCCGCGTCCCTCTTGTATCAGCGAGTAGCCATCCGGCGGTACTTGTATCAGCAATTCACCATTATTCACATCCGGATCGGTGATTTGCGCCGCCGACAAATGATGCTTGGAGTACACATCCAGGGAACGACTTTTGGTCTCCTTGTGGCAGATATCCTGAAACGGATCAAAGTAGATGAACTCCGCCTGGCACACATCGTTGAGCACCACACTGTAAATCCGCAATTGCTTGGCATTCAGACGTATCAGACGCAGGCTTTCATTGTTTGGCACTATGGTCAGCTCTACCATGCCCTGCAAGTATTTAAATATATAGAGAAACGAGGGAATAGAAGTTTGAACAGGGCTTACAATAATGCTGCGACGCTCGAAACTGATGCCAGTGAGGCTCACCACCTGATGGGCCGTGCTGTGGGAGGGGGGCGAGAGGAAGCAAAGATTAAACTTTGAAGTTGACACAAAGCAGGCATGTACTTATAATTTAAAAGGACGCAGGGGTGCCTCTGGCAGCTCCGGTATTGAGTCCATTGCTTATTTTTGCCGGGTTTTTTGTATTTTGCCTCAAAGTAGCTGCATTGTTTAGCTTCTGCCTGCCAACGCGAAACACTAAAAAAATACCAAAAACCGCGTACAGCCAGGTGGCAACGCTGTCAAGCCACGGCAGCCCTGCAACGGCAGTGTTAACACTCATGCTGTGTGGTGGGGTTGAAAATGGGTACAGTTAGTTATTTAAATTTCATATTGTTTATAAACGAATTTATGCATGTTCTACATATGACAGAATATAAGTACAAAATCCAACTTTAATAAGGAAAATATTACTCTTTTTTTGGCCAAGCTTTATAAATTTTTAGTTTCCACCTGTTGTATTAACACTCTGCGGATTTATGCTTGACCCACAAGGGTTAAGGGTAAGTGTGAATCATTTGCTTCTGAGAAAGTTATATTTGGATATATGGATATTTCTCCCGTTTGAAAACGTATTTTTTCCCAACGAGTCAGCAGTTTTAAGACGACTGCGTTAGAGAGTGGTTAGAGTAGTTCCACATTCTGCTGAAAAAGTGCGACGCCATCATCAATTGAGAAGACACCACACAAACACAGAGAGAGACCCAAACCCAGTGAAAATGTACGGCATAGATAATTACCCCAAAAATTATCATGCCAGTGGCATTGGCCTGGTCAATTTGGCGGCCTTGGGCTACAGCAGGAATGAAGTCAGCGGCAGCGGTCCAGCCGAGGAGAGCCAGAAACCAAAGACGGGCTTGTACCCCTCGCTGCCCTATCCCTCGGCCGAAAGTGTGGGCGGCATGCCATATGTGACCAAGCAGACGACTCATGCTCAGAATGCCTCCTATCCGGGTACAGCCTCAGCTCCAGCTCCGTATCCAAGTGCCACACCTTATCCCAGCTCGCAGCTGTATCCCAGCTTACCCACGGCATCCTCTTCTTCGTTGCCCTATCCCTCAGCACCGCTGGCACCCTATCCCACTGGCAATACCATGCCCTATCCCAGCATGCCGCAACCCGGACTACCGTATCCCTCAGCACCGCTAGCACCTTACCCCACGGCCATGCCCGGATTTCCAAGCATGCCCATGCCCTATGCAGCCATGCCACCCGCCAGTCCTGCACCCCAGCAGTCTGGTTTTCCAGCTCTACCTTACCCCACGGCACCGCCACCGGCCAGTGCTCCCACCGCCGAGGAGGAACCCTCTGTGGGAGTGGCCGAACTGAGCTTTACCAGCGTCAAGGTGCCCGAAAATCAGAATATGTTCTGGATGGGACGCAAGGCTACCAGCACACGTCAGACGAGTGTCAAGGGAGGCACGGATTTTGCCACGCTACGCGAATCTTGTGTTTCCAATGGCACCCTGTTCGAGGATCCCGATTTTCCGGCCAATGATGCTTCCCTCATGTATTCCCGACGTCCGGATCGGTATATTGAGTGGCTACGACCTGCTGATATTGTAGACGATCCGCAATTCTTTGTGGAGGGCTATTCCCGTTTCGATGTGCAGCAGGGAGAGTTGGGAGATTGTTGGCTACTGGCCGCGGCGGCCAATCTAACCCAGGATGCTAAGCTATTCTTTCGGGTCATACCGCCCGATCAGGATTTCCAGGAGAACTATGCGGGGATTTTCCATTTCAAGTTTTGGCAATATGGCAAATGGGTTGAGGTGGTCATTGATGATCGTTTGCCGACGGTACATGGGGAATTGATATACATGCACTCCACGGAGAAGAATGAATTCTGGAGTGCTTTGCTGGAGAAGGCCTATGCCAAGCTGCATGGCTCCTATGAGGCGCTTAAGGGTGAGTTGCTGTAAGATCACTTTTATCGATTCCTTTTCCTTAAATGCCAACTCTTTCCGCAGGCGGCACCACCTGCGAGGCCATGGAGGACTTTACCGGCGGCGTTACCGAATGGTATGACATCAAGGAGGCGCCGCCAAATCTATTTAGCATCATGATGAAGGCTGCTGAACGTGGCTCCATGATGGGTTGCTCGCTGGAACCCGATCCACATGTCTTGGAGGCCGAGACGCGTGAGGGTCTGATACGTGGACATGCCTATTCCATTACCAAGGTCTGTCTGATGGACATCTCTACGCCCAATCGTCAGGGCAAGCTGCCCATGATACGTATGCGTAATCCCTGGGGCAATGATGCCGAATGGAATGGTCCCTGGAGTGATAGCTCCTCCGAGTGGCGTTTCATACCCGAACACCAGAAGGAAGACATAGGCCTGAATTTCGATCGTGATGGTGAATTTTGGATGTCCTTCCAGGACTTTCTCAATCATTTCGATCGTGTGGAGATATGTAACATGTCCCCAGACTCACTGACCGAGGAGCAGGAGCACAATTCACGCCGCAAATGGGAAATGTCCATGTTCGAGGGTGAATGGACTTCAGGCGTCACCGCCGGTGGCTGTCGCAACTTTCTGGAGACCTTCTGGCATAATCCACAGTATATCATCTCACTGGAGGATCCCGATGAGGAGGATGATGATGGCAAGTGCACGGTTATAGTGGCTCTGATGCAAAAGAATCGTCGCAGCAAGCGGAATGTGGGCATTGACTGTCTGACCATAGGATTTGCCATCTACCATCTGACGGATCGGGATATGCAGGTCAAGCCGCAGGGTTTGAACTTCTTCAAGTATCGCGCCTCGGTGGCTCGCTCGCCGCATTTTATCAACACCCGTGAGGTGTGTGCACGTTTCAAGCTGCCCCCGGGACACTATCTGATTATACCCTCCACCTTTGATCCCAACGAGGAGGGTGAGTTCATCATACGCGTCTTCTCCGAGACCTTGAACAACATGGAGGAGAACGATGATGAGGTAGGCTTTGGTGAGACAGATGATCGCATTGCACCGGCTCTGCCACCGCCCACACCCAAGGAGGAGGATGATCCACAGCGCATTGCTCTCCGCCGTCTATTCGACAGTGTGGCTGGCAGCGATGAGGAGGTGGACTGGCAGGAGTTGAAACGCATACTGGATCATTCGATGCGGGATGTAATGGTGGGCTCGGAGGGCTTCTCCAAGGATGCAGTACGCTCTATGGTGGCCATGCTGGACAAGGATCGTTCGGGTCGCCTGGGTTTCGATGAGTTTGAGGCACTGCTTACAGATATAGCCAAATGGCGTGCAGTGTTTAAGCTATACGATCCTCGACGCACGGGCAGCATTGATGGTTTCCATTTGAGAGGAGCCCTCAACTCCGCTGGCTATCATTTGAACAATCGTCTGCTGAATGCCTTGGCCCATCGCTATGGCTCACGGGAGGGCAAGGTGCCGTTTGATGATTTCCTCATGTGTGCCATCAAAGTGAGAACCTTCATCGAGATGTTCCGGGAACGGGACACAGACAACTCAGATACGGCCTTCTTTAACCTGGACGATTGGCTGGAGCGAACCATTTACTCATAAAGCAAATCAATTGAAACTAATCCTTAACCTAAGTGCCAGATTTACTTAAAGTCAAACAAAAAATCAGTCACCCAAGCAGAAATTAGACGCCTTATCATAAATGCCCAAAACCGGAAACACAGAATCATCTGTGCAGTAATTGAATCGACCTTGGAATGGCTGCTGACGATAAAAACCTGAAAAAGCTTAGGCATACACACACACACACACAAAGAGGTCTATACTATATATGCCCTCCACATAGTAAAGTTGCTTGCTGCTGGAGCAGATGACTAAGCACACCACATAAACATTCTTCCCCGAGTCAAGAGCCAAACAAAAACAGCCAGTACAAAGCGAAATGTGCATTAAACTAGATACATAAACAAGTTTTCATATTCTTAAATATACGTGCAATCTCCAACTGAACCGAAGACAGCCATCACTTGTCCCAGTTTAGGTGCTAAATCGAAACTCTTATCGAACAAATCAAAGCAAACAGCCATGGACAACGACGAATCGAATGGAAGCAATGGCAACACAGCCGCCTGCAAAAAAAAAAATACTAATACAGCGGAAATAGCATTTCCTTAAAAATTGTTTATACTTTTGGTATTTATTAAACTAACTTTCTATTGTAAGAACAATTCTGACATTTCATGTTATTTAAATTAAATTTAATTAAACTAAACTAAAGCCTGCAGTTAAATGAATTGGAAAGTGTTTTCGAAAAAAAGGTAGAATGAAATGGATTAAGAAAGCTACCGCCCAATTCCTTGCATTATTTTTAGACCCGTTTACGATCACGTACTTCCCAATATCCTTTTACGGAAAATTCTTTAAAAGTGGGACCAATGTTTTGTGTTTTTGCTCGTAAAAATGTTGTGTACCGAAAATATATCAATATGCTGAAGAATTCTGTTATTGTCAGGTAAACTGAAAACAATTACACTGCTTAATACAATGTATTTCACGAAAGTTCTAAAAGATCAGATCATAAGAGCAGCTAGGAAACTTATATAGCAGTTCCGAATAGATTTCTTCAATTCAATATTCATTTAAAGCATTTTAATTTGCCTTTCGAACTGCTATCCTTGATATAAGTCTTTGTCAGCAAATGTCGCTAAATCGTCTACTTAAATTATATCCATATCAGTATCTGGGTAAGTTGATAACCCTCAGAAGATCTTTCAGCAGGCAAATAACTCCAAATTCAAAATAAAGCTGATACAAAGCCGAAATCTTATTAAAAAAAAGCCAAAATTCACGCTGAATTGAAAAAGGCTAGAAATGAAGAAAAAACCTGATATGGCAACACTGTTCGGAGCCTTTACTTTGAAACATAAACAGCCATGCTCCCATTTTCGCTTTCGCAAAAACTTTGCGATTTGATCACCAAATCGTAAAAGTTGGTGCTCCGACATTCGGAAATCGCAAAGTTTTGACGTTTTTAAACCGGCGACATCTGAGTCCGTGAAATGAAAAGTAAATGCAAAATATGGGTTGATGCACAAACAGACAGCCCACGGAACTATTTTTATTCAGTTCTTTAACCTTTTTAGATTTGTCTTACGGACTCATCCACTCAATTCGCATTGAGGCAATATTTTAAACAATTTATTTAATAGAGATACACAAAATTGAGCGTGATGGAAAACTGCTCACAATAACAACAATTTGCGATTTGGCCATGGTATATATCGATATATGACTATCGATATCATGAGTAGTGGCGCTCATCAGCTGTTTTTGTTATGTGAAATGACACAAAACAAGTTGGGAATGGAACATTATCGATCACAAAAACTGGCGAATTTCGGAGCGCTCTAAACTAAAATCGTCCGAATTTGCTGAAATCGCAATTCGCAAAAATAAGTGAAAACCGGAGCATGGCTGAAACAGCTGTTTCAGTGTTGGTTTGGGATGGAAATCAACTTGTGGAACCGTTTATCACTAATCAGGTTGTCAAACAGGATTTCCTCTTAAGCCCCCTTTACAGGTAAAAATATTCAAGTAATTGCAAAAGTAATTACATTTTGAAATGTTCATTGAATAATCGTAATACCAATTTACAATTACTAAAAAATCAAATTCATCGGAAAGTGGTTTTAATTATCTCAAAAATTGTAAAAGTACTAGCAATGCTAATTTTAGTTTACAGCTCTGGCAAAGAGTAGACAAATCTGCTGTCCAAGCTGGGATTAAGGTCAAGAAATATATATAGTGCCTTAGAGTATACGGGATACGCACTTAAATCAATAAGCAACTGCCACGATACGTATGCAGTCTGATGACAGAATTATTAAGAGCTCGGCTTTGAATTGCGGAAAAGGAACGGGATCAAATGGCTTTTAAATCAAAATCCTTAAAAGATACATAAATCCGGCATTGCTAAATTTAAGTTTAATTTAAACAATCTTCGGTTACAACTTTTCTTAGGGAAGAGAGTATTATGTATTCCCAAATTTTTCAAACTTTGTTATTTAATTGTTGTTTTATCTAATCTAATCTATCTGTTTTATCACTTGTAGAGATCTCAAATACCTCAGTTGGCTGTCAAATAACTCATAAGAGAACTCAGATAGCCTACTACTCATGCAGCCTTTCATATATTTTTGGACTTCTCTGATTTTCTATTACACTTGTCTGATATCTTACTTGAAAAATTTCTAATACGAAATCAGACAATTGAAAATACAGCCTTACAATGGAATAAATTTGAATGATTGTATTTACTTAAATAGCAAAGTTCATAGACAAATGGAAATACCCATTATATAATACAATAATAGCGATAGATCAAAGAGCCCCTTTGTATTAATTGTTAGAGTCGACAACCGTGTATCAACTCATGAACTGAATCATTAGTTAAATGGGTTTAGTGACGTCATTTGTAGAGTTTATTGTTCCGGCGGTCGACATTATTATTATTATTTTATTTTAATTGCAACAACGTCTACTGGACACAGTTACAATATAATATAACTTAAAATGGAAAAATAGGAAAACAAAGATTAAGTTGAAATTGAAATTGAAATCCTTCTGATCCGTTGGGGGTTCTTTATTTGTATGTTTGAGGTGTTTTAAAAACAGGGAGATTAAGTTTTTCAAACTCAGTCACCATTCTTATAAAGTTGCTAAAAAAAATAGTTTGATTCAGAGATAAGCTGCTCAGAATTACAAGCAAATCTGAATAGTAAATCAAATGAAAACCTGTAATAGACTCTGGTACAGAGTATAAAAGGTAAAGGCGATAGAAAAGCATGTTTGTTTATCAAAATTATGGAAAAATCATGTCAACGATGAAAAAAATTAAGCAAATAAATAAAAACAATAACTGAGGTCAGGCAGAATTGAATAAAAGTGTCATATAATTTCTAAAAAATTAACTACAACATGTCTCTAACCAAATTGGTGGATAAAGGGAAGTGGAATTGTGTTTTCAAACAAGAAGTAAACATGGCAACACACACTCAATCACCTGCCACCTTTATTGTTTATTAACAAACTCACTGGGCTTTTCTTTACTTGTATCAATTGTAAAATTCATCGTAAACTGTTTCACACACACGCATATAGGCAGACTTAAGTCCAAATTTAGCTATGGCCGATGACGATGACAAACCCAAAAAGCACACCCTCGACTCGCTCTTCATGGTTTATTGCAACCACAAGGTAGGTACCTACCCAGAGAACTGCACTGGCATCACTAGTACCACTGCAAAAGTGCCTGAAATTGTTTACACTTGACTAATGCAACCACTGTAATCAAATGTATGCAGTCTTTACTCCACTCGTGCCGCTGCTCATTTCTTATACTTATGTAAGCAGAGAGAGCGCCAAAATTTAAGTGTTGATTGAATTTTTGGCTCTTTTTCTCTTCTCACTCTCTCTCTCTCTCATACAAGAACAATTTTACGGCCTTTCCGGTTCTTTTTTATACGCAAAGGAAGCGAAAGTTCATACAAATGATCAATATGTATGAGCCATGATACAATAACTACAAGGTAGCGCATCTGTAACTGTTAATTCCATCGAAACTGTAACACATAGAGAATCCAGGGCCACACAGGCCTGATACAACCATGAAGGTAAGGCGCACATTTTTTATCATAGGATGTTTTTAATACCTAGGCTTTGCGCTACCTTGTAATTATTGCATCAGAACCAACCGTAGTCAAGAAAAGATCTCTGGTACTTAACTAGAATTCTAAATAAGGAATCGATTTTGAAAATATATCTGCTTATCTGATCAATTTTCCATCTATATCTATACTAATCCCATACAATTCCAGGTCATACCCACCGAACTGGAGAACGAAGAATTCGACTGCATTTTACTCTCACAAATAGATGCTTGGCTGGAACAGGCCAAACTAATGCCACATCTGATTACACGCACCCAAACGGGTCTCATCTATATGCGTTACAAGTGAGTGGATGATAAAAAAAGCTGGGAGGATAACTATCTAATATGGAATTTCTCACATACAAATATTTCAGAAAATGGCGCTTGGAATACGAAGACTTTCTTGAGGTTTTGGCACAACTGGCCGCCGATAATAATCTATTTTTCGATGAACTAAAACAAACCCTTATAGATGCTGGGGTGCCCAGTGTGGGTACCGAAATTGTCATGGTCAAGTAGTTGTAGTTGTCAAAAAATTTTAAAGTTTTGAAGTAAATGTAATGCAAAAAGAGAGAATTGAAAGTCTAGATTCTAGAACGGGGAACCCCCGAGACGCTTTACTAAATCTATTGCTGGCCAGGTTTGTATCCAAAATAATGATGATGGGGTGTGTAAGGAAAAGTCCATGTGGAAACTGTAAACATATATATTTCTCATTTCGTCTTTTCCTTTCAACTGTTTACTTCTGTTTTGAAAACTTCTCCACAATCCTTTTAACATACAGCAGCAACTTGGGCGCATTCTTGGGGCTACTGATTTGGTTTACGCCGTAAGGTGCCTCTATGGTCACCTGCTGTAGCACTTGTATACACTCCTTCTGTCCCCAGGCCACCTCATTGTCACCGAAATGTTTGGCCAGCAAACGATACAGTTCCTGTCCCTGGGCCGTGGCCTGTGGATGATGACTACGACGCAGCTCCTTATTCTCATCCAGACGTTGCTGCAACTGCAAGGGAAAACGGAAGAAGTTTTATATGTACGTATATACAGCTCACAGCCTTCACTCAACCCACTTTCTGTATATTTAGACGCTTTGGCGAGGCCAACTGCTCGGGTAACTTCATTTCGTTTACAATCTCCACATCCCGGCACATGGATAGATTCACTATGGTTAAATTGCACAGTGGCTGCTGATCACCGCCTTGCTTGAGGGGTTGACTAGCACATTGAAGCATCAGCATTTTTGTGGCCAAATCGAAGGCCACCACCTGAAAAGGTTTACCTAAATTAGTTGATAGTTTTTGAGGAAACTTGGTACTTGCCTCGCCGCTTAGGTCCTCACCAAAACAGGTCTGGCAGCGCACCACTGATCCGGTTGTAAAACAAGGCGTCAAGGTGGACATCTCGCAGTAAAATTCCTTAATTAAATGACAGTGCTGCCAATTGCAAGAAAGTAATGCCCATGCGTTCGGGGGACTCCTCTCTTGTTTCTAGCAGTAAACACAACTTTTTGGGTATGTCAGCTGTGTGTAAATTTGATTTTGACTAAAAACTGAAAACTTCTACAAAAAAAAAAACGTATGCCCACAAAAATGAGTCCGAAATTTGAAGAAAAATAATGTTTTTATACTGATGGAGACAAAAACCGACTGTCTACATGCTGGTGACAATGAATGTGTCAGTTAATTTGGTTTTGGACGAATTTTTTTTATCTTCAGCAGCTTTCTATTTCCGCCGTGTTGAAAAAGTATTTAATTTACCGAATAAGAAAAAATACCACTATTTCGCTCTCAAGAAGGCGCTTAATTCAAACAAAACTGTCATAATTTTCGAAGGCCCGATTTCTCAATGTCCGGTTGGTCAACTTGACAGGCAGTTTAACCGAATTTGAGTGTCTCATGATGTGTGTGGCGTAACCGGAGGAACAAACTTAACCGCTGCTCATCCACCGGTCAACTTTAACCGCGAGCTCAGTCCCGATGAAATTATCGGTATTTTGTATCGATATACAAACAGCTGGCCGCACACTTGCTTTGTTTATTTTAATATTTGCTGCAACACAAAATGTTTATGAATAAACGAATTTTTCAACTCCACGCAATGGAAATGCAATTCGATGAGGCGGAACATCGAATTTTTGTAAACTTTTCCGCAAAACAATGAGCAGCAACAACCAATCGCATTAAAAAACAAACAAGCCAAACCGAGTCAGCTGTCTACTCGTTAGTTTAGTCAAACAGTATGGTCACTCTGAAGCAGCGATAGGCATTTGCCGATATCAGGCGAAACTGCTGCTGAGAAAACCAAATGACTTAACCGCTCGTCATCTTGACGGTCAAATCTGACCGGTGGTTGGCTAACCGTAACCTTTGAGAAATCGAGCCTAAGGCAGTCAATAAATCGGCTCCTCTATAAAACTTCATTCGTTGGTGGCTCTTACATTCATGTTGCACTACCATTTCGTGATTTCCTTCAAATCTGAATTATTTATGCATTTTTGGGTTATTGAAATTGGATTTACACATTTTGCCGACAAGTCAGTAGTAGACCATATTTTTGAAAGACACGCTGAATGTATTTATTAGACCACGGTAGAGATAGAACGAATAAGTTGGTACTGAAATCATAGCTTTCCTTACTTGCCCTTCGGTCATGAATTTAGCTATAGAGTGTAGCGAAGCTACACCGCAAAACGGTTATGATCCGAACCGACCTATGCCCGGAATTTGGACTAATTTTTTACCATGAACTGATACTTAAGCCGAACCAAGTGTGAATGAAGACAAAAATCTGAACTACAATCAAGGGTTTTTCTTTGATATCAGGTCGTTTCGATTTTATAGATGAAGGTATATAATTGTCGCATATAATGACCAATGTTCTTAGATCCTCGAAGATTTTCATACGATAAATCATACGTTAGAATTTTTCTAACTTCAATATCACTTTCTGATAATAATGATGTACAAAATTATATCCAAAGTGTGGACGCTCACCTCGTAAATCATCATCACTCAAGTCTGAGTTGAATAATCTGTGAACTATATGATATAGTCATCCGATTTGGACAAAAATTTGTAAAGTTATGTGAAAGCATGTGAAACAATCAAATATAAAATTGCAGGATGCTAACATTAAAAACGAAAAAGTTTTTTTTAACTAAGACTGTTTTCCAGACCTATCTTTTGTGTGGCAGCTATACAATATAGTTGTCCGATTTTCATCAAACTTGTCAGAATTATAAGCGAGAAAGCTAAGCTAACTTCGTCTGTGCCGAAGTTTTTATACCCTTGCAAGTGATCGCTTAAATATATTCAAAAAATACTTTTTTCCCATTTTCCGACTGATCGTTCGTATGGGAGCTATATGATATAGTCATCCGATTTGAACAAAAACTTGTAGAATTGTGTAAAAGCCCGAGAAACAACAAATACAAAATTATAGGATGCTACCATTAAAAACAAAAAAAAGTTTTTCTAACTAAGACTGTTTTTTAGACCTATCTTTTGTATGGCAGCTATACCATATAGGTGTCCGATTTTGATAAAACTTGGTAGAATTATAAAAAAACATATAAAACCTACGATTACGATTAAGTTTTTCATACTAAAACTAGTTTTCCGACCGATTGGTCCTATGGGAGCTATGAGATATAGTCATCCGATCCGGTCGGTTCCGACATATTAGTAGTGTGCAGCAAAAAGAAGACTCTGTGCAAAATTTCAGCTCGATAGCTTCAAAACTGGAAGACTAGTTCGAGTAGAAACAGACAGACAAAGCTCAATCGACTCAGCTCGTCACCCTGATCAAGAATATATATAGTTTATGGGGTCGGAAATGAATATTTCTATGCGTTGCAAACTTCTGGGCAAAATTATAATACCCTTTGCAAGAGTATAAAAACAATCGTTTATACAAAAATTTTGCAACACTTCGTGTTGAGTCGTGCGTGTCCGTGACACGAAGAACTGAGTAAAATACATGAGCATGTTGACAGATTTCTCTAAACATACAGGCAAGTGGAACTATAATGACAGGTGTTTACACTTATATGGCAACAACTGATACCTAAAAATAAGGCATTTCTCAGTTTTTGAGAACTATTTTGAGCTCATCACTCCACTGGTTTTTAAAACTTCAGAAATTGTCTTTTAACATACAATAAAAGTGATCTTTAGAATTATAATCAAGAAAATGTATGATAAATATTCCTGTTTCCTTTCACCTACAAGTATTTTCCATAAATATTCTATACATTTTTGGTATTTTTTTTGTTGTTGTTTATTTCATTTTATTTACAGTGTATGTATGCTAATATATAATGTACTAAATATAAATGGGGTTGTGTATATATATATATATATTTCAAAAGTAAATCATTCCGTTTCTTTCAATCATACATATATATAGATAGATGCTAAACGATTCTGCAGGGGGAGGGGGGACGGGGAGGTTGCTCTAAATTGTTGTGGCTTTGCAGGAGCGTTTGCATTTCAAGACATTTAGTTAATTTATTTAATTAATTAATTGTTTATGTGTGTGTGTGTGTGTGTATGCATCTGTGGGTGCACCACTCTTCCATCATCGACTTATGCCTAACGCCTGCGTTCTGTTAAATCTTTTTGTATAATTATTGAGAGGAAAAGTGCATTGTATAAGTTCCTAGCAGAAGAAGAGGCGCTTTTTATGTATTTATATTTAAAAAGAAAAGAAATAATAATTTTTGAATAAATACCAGGGACAAAAGAACACACAAAACATGTAAAAAAATGAGAGAACACAACTGTACATACATTTGGGGTTTGTTTTTTTTTTGTTTTTTTTCTGAGAGATTTTGCTTTCGACTTTTTTCTTTACTAAATTTGTTCAACATTTTCGTTTGATTTAGCGGCATTTCGAAGTGAGTTGCTGTTGTTGTTGGCTATGGGTTACGCTTAATATCAAAAAGGAATGATATATATGCATAATAATATATATATATATAGATTTATGTTTATAAAAATAAAACAATGCACTTCCGTTCCGCTGCTCTTACATGGGCCCATCGATGGCACTCACTTTAAGGCGGAAATAGTAGGCGGAACGCGCCAACATGCTGGCCGCCAGCACAAACAGAAATATGTAGAGTATGAACATGCCGCCATGTTCCTGCCAGGGAAGAGAAAGAGGAAAGCATTAGATGGATGACAGATTTGGAGTTGGCAACTCCCTTACCGTTGCATAATTCAGTGTGCCAATGGTTACCCCAATGGCAACCACCAGGAAGACCAGTGCCACAATGGCAAACATGACGCCACGGCTGTTGGCAAAACGTGAGCCCACCGAGGAGACTTTTCTGCAATGTGGACAGCGGGCCAGGGCATTGTGAAAAGTGTTGAACTGGAAATTAAAGACATTAAGCGGGGGGTCTTTTCTTTTATCCCAGCTTACATACCAAAAACGTGTCCGAGCAATGGCCACAGGTGACGCGACACATGCCCGGCATGGTGGGCACGGGCGGGGTGACGGGGCTGGGGGCCAAATTAATAATGCGCTTGCAGTTGGGACGTGGACAAGCAATGCGCTGCGAGGAGCTCTTGCAGATTAAAAGGCAATTGCAAGGGCAACGCACATACTTCTTGCCCGGCGGAGCATTCCTTATTGGCTGCCAAGAGAGAGAGATTAATTGCATATCCAACAGCATTTCCAAATCCCACTCACCGTAGCCTCATTGCAGTGGGTGCACTTGACCACATGTTGCTCCCGCTTCGTGGTTATGTCTATCATATTCTGACACACACGACAGGTCACCATGGGCACGCCGCCAGTGCCGCCGCCCTGCTGATAAGGTGGCGGCAGCTCATCGGGTCCAATGAAGGGCACCACCGACTGTGCTGCGCTGCCTGCAATACAAGTTTTAATTGTTATCATTTTGGGCTTCAACTCGAGCTGTGTTTTAAATGTGAAACCTTTTGTATAGAACAAGTACATGCTGTCAGCATTGGATGTAGTGCTGCACTGCAGCAGCAGCAGCAGCAGCAGTTACATACTCAAAGCTGTCGCTTCTTTACCCTGTTCTCTGCCCTGATAGTGTAAAGAAGAAGCGAGAGTGTGAGATAAATGCAATTGGGTCAATGTTTGGCTGCATGAATGCAACACATTTGAGCAAGTATTCCCAGTGTTAGAGCTTGGGCCAGACCACAATTGTGTCAGTTGGAAACTAGTTCGAGCTATGTGCAAGCAAGTCATTGAGTACAACTTGACTCAATCAAGGCTGGAACAAAGTTTGATTACCCCTTAGAAGGCACTTGCTCTTGCAAATGGAAAAGTTGCTCCGAAATGTCTCTTAGCAACGGTAAAAGCCTTTTTTAAAAGTACTTAGGAGTCGCTAAAAGCAACTGAGAAATCGCCTGTCTCTCTCTTTCGACAAGCAATCGGTCACTTCGTATCCCCGGAGCTATGCACTGGCCAGGTCTGCTGTAAATCTCATAGGAATCCTACAAAACCCGCTCAAAAACTACTTATGGTCATGTCAGCTTAGCTAAAATAGGCTGCTCGGCTGACATCGAGATCACCCAGAGGACTTTTGGTCCTTTGTGTTGCCTAATAGTGGAGAGGGGGTAATGGGAACTGACGGTCAGGTCATCTCTGTTGAAACCATTTTGAAGAGTCCACCAGAAGAGCCAGGTCTTCTAGGGGCAACATTTGTCAGACTGCCCAGGTCTTTAAAGAATGATTTACCCAGATGCTGGGTTTGTTTCCTAAGAAGTTTAGGGCATTCGCATAGAAGGTGTTGGATGCTTTCTATTTCCTCCTCATGCCCAAAACTAGGACAGAAGACATGGTGACCGATTGTGCAGTGCCACGTTATGACTCCTATCATAGTTCTTATCCTGTTCTTGCTAAAGTGTAGAGGAGGAGTTGGGGAGGTTTTTTTGGGTGAGTATCTTGGCCAGAATGATTGAGAGATGTGACTATCCTAGTCCTATCGTTCTACCCTAGTTCTGGCCTTTCATAATAATCACATAATCACTTAATAGTCGCTCCAAGACCACTTAGCCGCTTCTAAGATATCACTTAGACGGGTTTTACACGGTGAAGCAAACTTTATATACTTTGCCTAAGAGGTGTTGCTTGTAGGAGAGAGGCGTAGTGGTGTCGCTTGGCCCCTTGCTACACCTCTTTCCTACAAACGAAAGCATTTTCAAATACTTTATGAAGTTTGCTTTGGCGTGTAAAACCAGTCTTAGACGGGGTTTATATGATGAACCAAGTGTCAGCTTGAAGTCTATTTTTGCTTGTTACTGCGTTGAGTTAATAGATGTTGCTTTAGAACAGAGATGGGCGCGTCGCGACGTTCCTATGCACGCGCTGCCTCGTGTGCATAGGGCCTCTGCCGCGGCCGACTGCACAAAATCACACGTACGCTATAAGCATTGCTTGTAAGCGTGTGAAAAGTGTGACGATATGTGTGCATGCCCATCTCTGCTTTAGAAGCACAATAGCACGCATGCACACTTGCAGTTTAATGAGGCAAAAAAAAAAATCGAAATAAAGTTAAAGTTTTGGAGCTGAATTTGATAAGATGATTCTCAATGGCAACATTCTAAGCGACACATAAGTAATGATGCGAATCGTAACGAATCGTAGCGCTACCGTGAGATGATATCCAATTTTTTTTTGCCCAAAATGCAAGAGCTTGACTTGCATGACATGTGGTTTCAACAAGACGGTGCCTCATGCCACATAGCATGCGCAACAATGGACTTATTGAGAGGCGAGTTCGGTGAACATTTTATTTCACGTTCGGGACCGGTCAATTGGCCGCCTAGATCGTGCGATTTAACGCCTTTAGACTATTTTATTGTGGGGCTATGTTAAAACTCATGTCTATACAGACAAGCCCGCTTCAATTGACGCATTGGAAGACAACATTGAAGCATTTATTCGTGAGATACCGGCCGAAATGTTGGAAAGAGTATGCCAAAAATTGGACTAAGCGGATGGACCATTTGAGGCGCAGTCACGGTCAACATTTGCATGAAATAATCTTTAAACATTAAATTATATGGACCGTACTATCGATTCAAATAAAGACTTCATGCATTTTTCTGAATTATATGTGTTTTTTTTTTTGAAAAACTTTCCTATAGCTCTTAAAAAATCACCCTTTAGAACTTCAAAACCTCTGAATGGTCATTGAAACATGTCTGAGCGGGACAGGCTTAATAGCTGCACATAGAAAAATTGGTCTGAAAAGGTCTTAGTAAGAAAAAGTTGTATCTTTTCAATGGAAGCGAACTCAAAATGCATTCCTCTATTTGTTGTTTATTTCGTTTGTCAAATGTGATGCGACAATAATCTAATTCAATCAGAAACCCACTCCAGCTCCACCTGTGCGGTGGCTTGAAGCTTTCTTCAACCACTAGTTTGTATTCCTGCTAAACCTAATTGAGAGATATTTTAAGAAAGTTCTTACGATCCACTGGCTATCGTAGCTGTTCGAACATGGCTGAAAAATCTGTATCAAAATGAACTGCAACACTTAGCCCGACACTATTGTATAAGTTTTAAACGGATTTCGGAAGTAAAACTTATATTTTCGCATTATAAATGCAAATAAATGTTCATAATTAGAGAGTAATTTGGGTTAAATGTAAAAATTGTTATATTCCAACCTTTGTGAGTGAATCAATCAATTTCCGAAAATTAACAAGAAAGAAAGTCGGTCAAGCCCGACTATAACATACTCTGTACCAAGAAAATTTGTCTTTTGATCATAACTCGAAAACCGTTCATCCGATCTTCTTCATTCCTTTGGCGGATCGATTAGTTATCCTAATAACTAAATATGTCCAGAAGGAACCATCTATCTATCTTCAAAACTGTGGGAGATATGACGTTTTTTCTAAATTGCGGGGGCGGGAGGGGGCGTGGCCAAAATTGAAAATAAACTTGATCTGCCTGCAGACATAAGAAGCATATGTCCCATACACGTCAAACCTCTATCTCTTACCATCTCTGAGATCTGTGCGTTCATACGGACAGACAGACGGACATGGCTATATCGACTCGGCTGTTGATGCTGATCAAGAATATATATACTTTATGGGGTCGGAGATGCTTCCTTCTGGATGTTACATACTTTTGCACAAACTTATAATACTCTATGTACCTACGGTACAGAGTATAAAAATTGTAAGATTTGATTTGATAGGCAATGTTCTTTACCCTTGAATTAACAGTGAGAGTCATTTGAATACAAATATCCGAATAGCAAAGAGGATTACACCCAACTGAGTTCTAATTTTGACACGGATTTTAGTGTTTGTTAAGGTGCAAGGCAAGGTGGAATGGAGGTAGGATCCAGTGGTCAGCAGGTGACCTAACAGTTTTCTTAATTTTACTTTAAGAAATTGCAGTGATCGGTCAATAATTCGTTTTCTAAATATAAATTGATGAAAAAGTGGTATATCCCACCCAACATTTGGAAGATCACTTTAACAAAAATCAGCTTGATGAGTCTTTTTCGAGCTCTTTTGATGATTAAAAGGGGATAAGTATCATGGGCGATTAAGAGAAGACTCGAAAAAGAGTCGTACTTATGCTCAAAGTGTGATTTATTGAAATACCCCTGAAAAAGACTCCAAAATTTCTCCAAAATGAGTCAAAACTGTTCAGAAAATCGGGCTAAAATCGGCTCC
Organism: Lordiphosa fenestrarum; assembly: GCA_035044985.1. Taxonomy (NCBI): domain Eukaryota; kingdom Metazoa; phylum Arthropoda; class Insecta; order Diptera; family Drosophilidae; genus Lordiphosa; species Lordiphosa fenestrarum. The sequence continues at coordinate 54,825 of JAWNNO010004751.1, forward strand.
TCAAGATGAGTCGCGGCTAGGGTACCATTTTCTCCCGACTAAAGTATCATTTATGATCGGACTCGAAAAAAACTCGGATGTGTTCAAAAATTTCATAAAATGTTTGCTGGAATATTTTAAGAAAATATTACAGTTTTATATAGTATGAAATAACTTTTTAGAGAGTTTAGAAAAAGGTTTTCGCAACTATTCTTAAGGGGGTTTAACTAAAAAAGCATTAAGTCCAATCAATTTCAAACTAAATTAATGAAAATGCACATTATGGATATATTCGAAACTGCATTATACCACAGTAAACAGATTTTTACAAAAAAACTGAACGTTAGTTACATTAAAGATCTACACACAAACTCAATTGGGCCCTAACTTCAAAAACATGTCGAAATAGAAGATTTCTTAAAGCGATTCTTTAAGAAAAAGCAGTTCTAAAGGCAGGTTTTAAAAGGTTGACTCCCAAAATTTGGCACTTTTGACTATGACTTCTCCGAATAGAGGTAAGAAAAACAAGAAAATATGTTATAGCTCGAAACTTCACTTTGAAAAAGCTGTCAAAAAAAAACTACTGACTGCCAGTCAGATAGACAGAGAACAAAGTGAATAATTTGTTATAAAAAGTTACACAAAAATATTAAATATATAATAAAATATATTAGATAAACTCCAAACTAAGCATAAAAGTTAATTCACATCCGTTTCCCCACTTCTAACCAATACGACACAACAATGTAGAAATGTGTGCAAAATTTTGAGAATTTTTTAAAGAGAAATTTTCAATGCTTGTTTGCATATTTTTGAAACTTAAGTTAAACTTTTTATGCTGGAAAATAATTTTGAGAAATTACAGAAATGAAAATGTGCACACCAAACACATAGCTTTAGTTGTAGCCTGCTATGTTGGCTACAATTGAAGTTGCCTTTGGTGAATCTAATGAGAAGTCAAGAACCAAGATCAAGGGAGACTAAAAATAGTTAGCTATGATATGCCAGGGGCAGCAACAGCTGATTGGGGGTGCCTGGTTAAACAATGGAGAGAGAGCGAGTGATAATGCCAAGTGTAGGCATATATTTGTATGACTCATGAAAAGCCGTGTAGTTGTGATTAAACAGCTGTGCAGCAACGCCACTGATAGCCACTGAGCATAATAAAAACAATAACAAATGAGCCTCAGTTTTGGCCTAGGCATTGGGTTACCATCTATGCGGTAGACACCCACCCACCCACCCCTTGTGACTTGTTGAAGCCCATGACTCAGTTCGGGGAAGTGTGAAAATCTATGCGACAACTTTAAATCAGAGCTGCGGCGACCAAGTAGAGCGACGAGCGCGCACACTTGTTGGGTTTCCAAATACCAAATTGAGACCCGCATGGCTTGACACAATGCGGGTTGAACGCACTTTCAATCTCAATCTTCTTATACGCACCATCCTCAGTGTTGGGTGCAGCTGAACTGCCGCCAGGATTCTCGGTGCCCTCGTCGACGGCCGAGGACGACGTGTACATGGTGGTGTCATCCTTGTTGATCAAGCTCTGTCTCTCCGGATCAGACATGGCGCTCCGCTGTTATGTTAGTTCTCTCTTTAGCTTTTGTAATTCCCGTTAGTGTTGCACCCAAATTGCAGTTGTCGTTGTTGCTGCTGCTGCTGCCGCTTTGTTGTTGCCTTTTTTTTGCACCGCAACGCAAATGCTTCAACTAGAAAATGAAAAAAGTATGCGTCTGTTTGAATCTAGTTTATGCATTCATTGGCCCTTAAATGTGCTTAAGTAAGCGGATCACAATTTGTTCTTTGTTTGAGTTTTCAATTTCACTTGTTTTTCCTTTTTTCTTTCGTTTTTTCTACGCTATCCTCCCTCTTTTTCGGCATGCGCCGCAATAATCAATGCACCGGATTGAGTTATGTTCAGTGCTTTAGCTAGCTTAAAGCCTTAGTTTTGCCTAGAGACACTTTGTAAGTGTTTTTAGTGGCTTTAATTTATTGTTTAGTGGGCCAATTGAGCTATATTTTACCTTATTTTGTTGAAATTAAGTTGCACTGCACTGGTGGCACTCTGGTCACACTGCTATCAGGCCAGTGTTGGGTAGAGGTCAGAAACTAGTTTAGCGGAGCGGAACCAGTTCGGTAATATATTAATTGGGGCGATAATAATTAATGATTTAGAAGTTATAATTAAAAGTTATAAAATTAAAAGAAAAATATATTAAAGTGTTTGAGAGAAAGTAATGAATACTTGTTCAAATAATGATGTTCTTTACTGATTCTTTAGAAAGTTCTCTAAGGCGACTTTCCGTTTGATAAATATCAAGCACTCAGAAGAATTGAATGATACCTCTTGTAATAGCAATAGGAGAACTATTTAAACTACAAAAATTATTATCAGACTTTAAAATTTAACACTTTAATCTCTCGATCACCAAAATGAACTAGCACTGCCGTGAACTACTCACTTGCTTAATTTACTAGTTCACTAGTGAACTATACAGCACTTATAATTACTGGTTCCTGAGTGAACCACTCAGTTTTATTGCTTAGTAGTTCAGGGCTGCACATCACAGCTTCAGCGGGCAATCGCGTTTCTTACCTCAAAAAATGTCAAAAATTATGAAAGAAGACAATTCTAAAACATCTAACCAAGCAGATCAGTTAAGTTTAAAATCAAATCCTAGTGATGGTGACACCAGCAGCTCAGAAGACATTCAACCGAGCAGAAAACGCAAACTACGTCGCAGATCTTCAATATCTCCAACTGGCAGCGCAGTCAAATACCGTTACGCCGCCCTGCCACTGCGTGTCGAGAGTGCCAGCGACCCAACACATGCTCACTCACTGCCCAGTCAAGGCAGCTCAGTTCGACAAATAACTGTAAATGTCTCTCCCAAGCACTTCCTGGAGGACAGCACAGACTCTGAGCTACACATATCCAATGAAAGCAGCAATGAGGCTTGCAATATAACACAAACATATATTAATCGTCCCTTAAACAAGTCGGACTGTCAAGTTATTAAAAGAATAAACAAACGCCGCGAACGCAATAAGCAAATTTATAAAAAATAACCGCAACTGCTGCCAGGGCTGGTGTTCAGAGGCCAACAAAATCAACGTTTCACAACACTGCTTCTCCTCGGCCAGGGTTGGCTTGTGCATTTTTAGAGAAGTGGTAAAATTTTACAAGTAATAACTAATTTTACGGTTTTTATGTAAATAAACCAAATTTCAAGTAATAAAATTAAGTTCAAAGTGTAAGTAAATTATTGGGCTATAACTAGAATGCCAAACAATCACCAAAGCGAAACAATTTGAGGCATTTTGGATGTGTGAAAATGTGCGATGATTTCATTTTGTTGGGAAACTTCGTCGTAGCTTGTTGCCATTGTTGTTGCTGCTGTTGTTGTTGTTGCTAGTGGCGGCGACGTCAACAGCGACGCACAAAATGTTTATTTAACTCGCTGCCATGTAGGGCAAGAGAACACCTGTTCCTAATTGATTTTTCACCATTTATGCTTTCCAGCTCCAACTCTCAACTTCTGTGTTTGGGCATTTTTAATCATTGCAGTTAAGAATTCGAATTAGCCACAAAACAAACGCCTGCATCTCCCTCCCCCAGCCACCATTGAGAAGAAATTCAAAGTCAATTCAACAATTCGAACGAACGAAATTTCAAACCCAGTTTGACCACCGAAACACACACACACACACATACATACAGCAGCACCTTAGCACTAAAGGAAAGATGGAGTCCCCACCAATGTTCAACAGCGTCGAGGATGAGTGCAGATATTGGAAAGAACGCTCCAAGCAGTACCACAAAGAGTAAGTTAATGGAGTGATCCAAATGCATCCAAGCTAATTGTCATGTTTGGACCTTCCAGATGGACAGACGTGAAACAGGAATATGATGAATTCGTGGAGCAATCGCGAGAAATGGAAATCGAAATGGACGCCACTCTGGAGCAAAAACAGTGTATTATCAAAGATCTCAGAGCCAAGCTAAATATGCTGGAGAAAGAAAATGATTCAATCAAGGTAAATAATCGATGCTCTTTGTTTGGAGCAACAAGTGTGACCCGGATTTGGCATATTTGTATAGCTGTGACATCAAAAACAATTCCGGTCAGGCGATAAAAGAGAAGTTCAAACCGGCTGCCTGGTTAAGATTGAGTTTATACCTAGAACTTCTACATTCCTTAGAGGTGACGCCTTAGCGGTCACTTATTAGGTTTCCTACCAGAATCTTGATTTAGTCTCTAGAAATCTGCAAAAGCTGAGCTCCGGGTTTAAGACTCGTTGCATAGTCGTATGTAGCTGTACTCATCCAACCCAAAGGTTGGAAAACCACAAAGCAAAGTGGTTTAGTTAGGTTCCGTTCACTGAAGAGCGCTAAGAATTGGAAATTTTATTCGTCAAGTCCTTATAGTTGCCTTGTATATATAGCTGTCGACCTCTTAGTATGCCTGTCTTTGGAATGCATTCCTTCTTTGGACGTTGCTAGTCGATTTGTGTGCGTATCCCATTTCCTTTACGGGAAGATACTCTGATTAATGCTTCTTCCCCTCATTAAAACTCAAGCCAGGAGATCAGTTTTCAATGTGAAATCTATATGGACGTAGCCAGCATATCCGACTCTTCAAATGTTCTCTAGGAACTCTGTTTCGAAATTAACCAAAAGTCACATATTCACGTTAAAACCGATTTCTCAGCTATTTGTAAGTTAATTTGACATATAGGGCTATCTAGAAGATTTGAAATCGGCCCTTAGAAATCACTATATAGGTAAATCAAATGTTTGATCAAAAGTTTAAACAAAGCTTTAACATTTTTATATGCTTTTTGGTTATGAAATAGCTTTCTCTGACTAAATGTCCATTATATTTAGGTTACAGTTGGTTTAATACCTCTAAAATTCAGAAATAATACTTTATAATGTGTTTGAACCCCACATATTCAACTAAGTGTTACATCAAATTCTATAGGACACCTAGATTTCGGTTTTTTCAAACTTCGGCACCTTCAAAAATCCAGAAAATAAGTTTTCGAGCAGATTTAAGAAGAGTCCTGAATGTTGGACCTAAGAAAGCGCTCAAAAAGATAAGTTTCCCCAAAATTAAGGATGATCCTTGAACAGAAAGAAGTTTTTGATATATTCCGCATCTTCAAATGTCTAAAAAAATGACTTTCCGAGCAGATTTTATGGTAATTTTTGATGATATAGCCTATGAAAGGACCTTAAAAATGAGATTGAGTAAAATTAAAGACGATCCAAGAAAAAGAATTAGTTTTTGAAAGGTTTTCGTACTGTCTTCCCTGCGAAAGTATGGAAAAACTAACCATTCGAACAGATTTAAGGGCAAACCAGGATACATTCGGTGAAATTAAGAACGATCTTCGCACCGAAATGCAATTTTAAGGCAGTAACCTTTGAAAATTCGAAAAAAAATACCCTTTGGAGCCATTATTCCTTAAAAAGGCTTAAGATTTGTCGATTTCAGGCCAATCCTTTAACAGAATTGATATTTTGTTAACTTTTCGGGCTGCCTTACCTTCGAAAGTACGGAAAAAAAACCTCTCCGAATAGATTTAATGGCTTTTAAGTGTCTTTAAGTCAAGGAAGAGCAGTTACACTTTATTGTTTGTACCCTACATTACGATGTCCATGTCATGATAGTGACTATCTTAGAGTATTCTATTCTTGGGTCAGATTTGATGATCATTAAGTAAAAGGAAAAAGCAAATTAGAAGTTGACAAAGAAGGCCATACACTCTTTAACATATACGATGCTGAGCTAAATACACTGAACAGTCGGTACAAGGACGAATTTGCTTAGATTTCATTCAATCAAGTCTAGGGAGATCCTAAGAGATAGTTACTAAACGAAAGCTCTTTCAAGAACTTCATGTCTCAGTCTTACACTATGAAACAAACTGCATGAAGCTTTTTCAGTAGACGATAGAATCGGGGTGAGATTCTATACCTTTCGGTTATAAGCTCTATTCAAACTCTAAATGCTTTCGCTCATACCCACATATAAACTCGTGGCGCCGCTATCTTGACTAGCCAAACAGCTGATTGAGTTTAGCTGGGCGGTAGCTAAAGAAATAGTTTACCAGTTTTTCGCAACCTACCGCAACTAAATTGATTGAACAATATCTAAGGCATGGCCCATGCTATTTAAGTGTCGTATTTTTCGGTTGGAACAGCATTTCATTCCCAAAACTCACTCCTTTCGTTTCTTTACTCTTACAGCTAAAGCTAGACTCACATGGCATAGAAATGTCGAATATGGAAAAACAGTTGGAGGTGGTGATAAAAGATCGTGACACCATGAAAATCTATCTGCGTCAGTTGGAGCAAAAAAATGATGATCTAGAGCGTGCCCATCGCATACTGAACGAGAGCATAGAGAATTTTGAGAAAATGTTGGATCAGGCGTATGAGAAGAATGCGCTGCTGGAGCTGGAGGTGGATGAGAAGGGGCTACTGCAGGAGAAACTGCAGCGACTCATGGACGAGACGAGAGGTAATGTTATACAAAATTGCCTACAAAAATGACACCTAGAGCTAAAGTTTTCTTTCTTCAACAGATCTGAAACAGGAGCTCAATGTTAAATCCCGTTATACGCCGACCAAAGGCTTAGCCACTGCCGCTGCTGCGGCTGCCAATAGTTCCATGAACTCCTCTGCCTCGCTGCCCAACGGCATTGTGGTGGCCAATGGCGATGTAACGCCGCATGACAATGTCGTGGCCGCCACCAAAGTCACCAGCCTCGGCTCGAGCGCTCTCAATGGCAGCAGCTGTTTAGTTAATAAAAACGAATACAATCAGCAGCAGCATTCGCTTAAAAGTAAGCTACTCAATTCGTTTAGGCAAACCAAGCGTGTCCTTAAGCTAAGCAAAACTAGAAAATTTGAAATTAGAACCTAAGTTTGCTAATAATGTTCCACACCACAATGCGTACACAAAACTCGCTTGCCCCCGCTTTTGTTGTTTAAGTTCTCCTCTCTCAAATTGTATAAATGTATTGTGTAAATGATTAAACAAAAGTCACAAACAATTTTTGCAAACATTTTTTGTAGGCAATGTGTGTGTGTGTGTACCCAACCTTTCCCCACCAAGTGTTATGTTCCGTAGTTAACTACTAATCTTAGTTCTTTGTGTGTACTAGATATCTATCGACTAATCACCTGCTGTGTATGTGTGCTTCCCTTTTTGCAGATCCCGACAACCTAATCAATGGCAATTCCATGAATGCCAGCTCCCGCACAAATGCGCTTAACATTGTGGCCGACATGTTAAGAAAACTGAATGTAAGTTCCCCCCTTTTCCGTAAGAAGAACAACATGTATAATCCCCTGCAGGCGGGAGCTACTCGCCTGCCAGTGTGACAGAGAGGTGGCTTTCAACTAAAGCGAAAAAATTTGCAAAAAATCGTAAAAGTATGAACATAAATGTATTTAAAAAGTAAATGGCAAATATAGGTTCCAAATTTGTCATGTCAAGTTGAAGTGCTTAGAGTGATTTTGTTCTTCAATAGAAGGTTTTAAGGTTTTCTATATTTATTTGAACATTTTGTATATTTTGAGAATTTTGTTTTATAAATTTACGTCAGAAAGTCAAACCAAAACCCAAAAGGAACCATTTAAAACCATTTAAAACTCAGCACCAGAACCGAAAGCTTTTGTTTGTGTTGAAAACCCATATTGTAAGCGCATTTTACCCAGAATTTATAAGAATTAAGTTGATTCATTGATTTTACAATTATAATCCCATATTTTCTTTACGAATCTCCAACCTTCTCGTGAACAATCAATGGATATACCCTTGCAAAAGGTATTATAAACTTGTCTAGATGTTTCTAATGCATTAAAGGCAGCATCTTTGATCTCGTAAAGTATATATATTCTTCATCAGCCTGACGAGTTGAGTTGATATAGCATTGTCCGTCTGTTTCTATGCTATCTCCTCTATCAGTTTTAAAGCTATCTTCAGCAAACTTCGTACGAAGTCTTCTGGTACAAATACGCTGCACATTTGTCAGAACCGGCCGTATCGGATGACTATAACATATAGTATCATAGGAACAACCGGTTGAAAAACCCGTTTTAGTGAGAAAAACTTTATTGTTTTCAATGGAAACGCCTCCAAACTTTATATTTCTTAGTTTGTTATGCTTTTCCTTTTCCTTTTTTATGCTTTGGTCGAAATCTGACAACTATATAGTATAGCTCACATAGAAAAGATAGGTCTGAAAATAGTCTTAGTAAATAAAACTTTTTTCTTTTCAATTGCATCTTCTTTAATTTTGGAATTAATATGTTTTATTTACTTTCACACAATTCTACAAAGTTCTGTCATAATCGGATGACCATAGCATATAGCTGTCATAGGAACGATCGGTCGAAAAAGTAGTTCTAGTGAGAAAAACTTTTTTGCTTTCAATGGAAACGCCTCCAAAATTTGTTTATCTTAGTTTGCTATGCTTTTCCATGATTCCACTAAGTTTGGTCGAAATCGGACATCTATATAGTATAGCTGTCGTACAAAAGTAGAGTCTGAAAGGTAATCTTAGTGAGAAAAACTTTTTTAGTTTTAATGGAAACATCCTAAAAATTGGCATTTATTTATTTGATATGGTTTCACATAACTCTACAAAGTTTTGACAAAATCGGTTGACTATAGCATATAGCAGCAGTACGAATGCTCGCTGAAAAAAGAAGTTTTAGTGAGAAAAACTTTTTTGTATTCCATGGAAACGACTTCAAATAACTTACATGCTCGTTTGCTAGGCATTTGCATGATTCCACTAAGTTTGGTCAAAATCGGACTTCTTTATAGGTATAGGTCCCTATATAGGTTCCAAAAGTAGTGTTTGTTAGAAAAACGTGCTAAGAGCCGAAGAGTTAACTTACCTCTACTTTTTTTATAGACTTTTTTTTAGTTTTTTGTATAAATGATTAAATTTTGAACTAATCTAGGAGAACTTTAGATGTACATTGAGAGGAGCATTGCTGGCTTCTAGATTATAGAAAAGCCAACCGTAGGCATCAAATCTACTTGGCCTTGAACAGTGGGTTCCAAATCTCTCAACCTTTGTCATCTAATCTAGCCATTTCACACATAAAAGCAATCAGTTTTAGCTCGAAATAAAAGCGTTTATATAAAAATCTTTAGAGATTTGTGGGACACCCCTGATAAAATGTGGAGTAGCCTATACACACCTAATTATTCGTGTTTAATGCCCTTCAAAGTAGGCTAACTTTATTTCCTTAAGTAATTATCTATTAGAACGAAGTCAGCTATGACATTGCATATTCACTCAGATTGTTGGCTAATAGCCTATACACACTACAGTCCATCTCAGCGGAACGATGAGAAGATGGTGAAAAAATGGAAACTCGTGTTCATACTGTCACCGTCCACCGTCTACCGTCAATGCCTGCTTTTTTCTTCCCCCAAAATTGAAGCATATGTGTCAATCAAAATAATTAAACTATCTAAAATATAGGAAAATAGTTTAACTATTTTGGTGGTTTTGTTAGCTGCCGCTCAACAGCAGCTGCATTTAAATTTTCAATTAATTGCCGAGTTGGAAAATGACGGATACGTGGATGATATGGACTTCGGAAATATGGTTTTGATGGTCCTGCTGTAGCTATAAGAACTGCAATTGCGGAGTTACTTTTAGCATGAAGCAAAAAGTGTTTGAAACAAAAGTAAATTTTACAGCCATCCATTGGCCCTTAATTATTGAATTTAAAAATTTATTTATTTAATAAATCCAAAAACAAAGCAAATCCAAATGACAGTTTTGAATAGAGGCGTTTTGGGCACCCATTTCCCGCAAAATGTTTCGAGTCTGCTCGTGATGCTTCCTCTGCATTTCAATCCTCCCTAGCCAACGAAATCAGTTCCTGGTGGGTGCCAGTTTTCGTCCTTACATTAGTCCAGTGGATTTTAATCCCTCTTTCCTCCATCAGCATGGCCATCTTCTGGTAGACGTTTGACATTTGAAGTTTGACAATCACTTGCCGCGCCCACATTGTTTACGTTTTCGTTGCGAATGTCATTTTTTGTAGTGTTGGACACTGAAATATTGCAGTCACGATGAGTGAAACAGCATGAAATAGGAACATCCCCAGCCGACGGGGGAATATTTTGAGAAAATTTGGCACAGCAAGTTCTTACGTACCGTCTGTGACGGTAGACGGTAAACGGTAGATGTGGGCTAGTGTGAATGGGCTATAAGTTATGGGTATATAAGACAATGTTGAGTTAAATATAATATAAATACTTGACTAAAACTATGACTTTCATATAACATAGCATACTTTATAGGGCATTAATCATAATCAGCCATGCTCCCATTTTCGCTTTCGCAAAAACTTTGCGATTTGATCATCAAATCGTAAAAGTTGGTGCTCCGACACTCGGAAATCGCAAAGTTTTGGCGTTTTTAAACCGGCGACATCTGAGTCCGTGAAATGAAAAGTAAATGCAAAATATAGGTTGATGCACAAACAGACAGCCCACGGAACTATTTTTATTCAGTTCCTTAACCTTTTTAGAATTGTCTTCCGGACTCTCCCACTCCATTCGCAGTAAGGCAATATTTTAAACAATTACTTAATAGAGATACACCAAATTGAGCGAGAACTGCTCACAACAACAACAATTTGCGATTTGGCCATGGTATATATCGATATATAACTATCGATAGCATAAGTAGTGGCGCTCATCAGCTGTTTTTGTTATGTGAAATGACACAAAACAAGTTGGGAATGGAACATTATCGATAACGAAAACTTGCGAATTTCGGAGCGATCTAAACTGAAATCGTGCGAATTTGCTGAAATCGCAATTCGTAAAAATAAGTGAAAGCCGGAGCATGGCTGAATATATTTTTTTTGTGTATAAACGTAGTAAAAGTATCAATCCCTATCTTGCTGACTGAACATGCTCTATGTCGGTTTACTTCGAGCTTAGAGTGCTTTGCGGCTGATCCTTTGAGTTTAACTCAAACATTCTCCACCCAATTATTTGTTATCCCCTTTATATTGGGAAATTGTTCTCTTATAAACTATCATAAATGTGTTGAATCATTTTCCTGTGGAAATTTCTTTACAAAGGTCAAGTTTTTTAGTTGGAGACTTCCCTTTGGAAAAGGTTTCATTCTAAAAATGACCTTGATTGACTTATGAAATCGATTGATAGCAACAAAGCTAAAGCACAGGAGGTCACAGTTTTAATCGATTTTCTAGAAACTGATCCAATTTAAAGGCAACGAATCAAGGCTCAAAGCAAAACCTTCGGTTCGATAAGTTATGAAATACTAAAATGTTATACGGAGCTCCGGTTATGTCGCTTAGAATCTTAGTTTAGGAGAATCATGGTGCCAAATTTTGCACTAGCTTATTAACTCTTTCTTGAATTTGCAAGTGTGTATGCGTGCTTTGTAAAGTGGTAAACAAAAACACACTTTGAGCTGATATTTGTCTTGATTTGCTCAGTCAGACTGAGTTTCTCTCATCTAAAAACCATGAAAAGCCAAAAACGAGTGTTTGGTTCAGAGAATAAACGATTCTGTTCAATTTGTACCTGTCATTTTGGTGAGCAGACAGCATAGAAAGATTATATGACCATATTTTGCAAACTCTGGTAGTTTCTTGTTGAACCGAACCGAAATTCCGGGTTCGGAACAGTTTAAGGTTCGATTATTGTTCAATTTTGGTTCAATTTACAGTTTCTGACTTGGTTCAAACACAGTTTACAGCCCTGGGCATCCAGAGAATGAACTCTCGATTGAACCAGTGAAGCAAGATTATGTGTCATGACCACCCCTTTATATTTTTTCGATTCCTGAACCTTTTTATTTTAATTTTTGTATAAATGTGCATTAACTTTCATTTTGTTGTGTTTTTACCATATGCTTTTATTATGCATGCTTTTATTTATAGTGGGATAAGGCCTTGTTATGTCCAGATTGTGAAAAATTTCGCTGCATTTGTGAGCGTCCAACGCTGCCGCCAACGGCCAACGAAACGAGCCTATTTCGTCGCGCCTTTGGCGGCAGCAGCAGTTCCATTGTCACAACCAATTCGAGTGCCCAGGCCACGCCCGTCACCTGCGAAGGCACAAACATTTTCAAACGCTTTGCCGAACGGATGCAGCGCTCTGACAATAGTCATAGTTAAGGCCCCCGCTCAATGTTTGCTCCATTTTGCATTTAATAAATACAAATAAATATTTTTGTACCGCATTTTGATGTGTTTTTTGTTTGCTTCTATGTCCCCTCTGTCTTGCAGGCGATGGAGTCCAAGCTGAAGACATATCGCGAGAATGCACCGGCCGTGCAGCCGCGATCCGTGCGAAGCGCTGGACTGCCCTGCCTGTCGCTGGATGCGGAATAGTCGTCGTCCACGTCCACCATGGAAGGAGAAGCCAAGGAATAGAAGGGGCATATTGTTCAATTTGTGTTGCGTTGCGTTACGTTAATCTTAGCTGTTAGTTATCTCCCTCCCCCCTTCCTTCCCTCCGCTGGATCTGTTTATTTATTTCACTTAACTTGACTTGTATACAACCATTTGCGATTATTGTAAATTACACAACAGTTGATGTTGTCGTTTCAAGCCCAACTATCTAACATGCCTTAGTCTAGGTTAAGCGTAACTCGAGTAAAAACCCTTAGTCCTTAAGTCGAGAGATCAGTTGAACGGTATTTAATTGTTTATATGTATGTATGATTAAGTTGAAGTATTAAGGCTTAATGTGGACAACAGCTGATAAACTTATTAACCAATACTCTTAGTGCGTAGGAAAAGACAAAACTCTCTCATACACGAAAATATACAAAATACAAATTTAATCAAAAGCTATTTTCAGTTTATATTTACGAGCGAATATAAATGTGTAAAATAAAGGCAAAAGTGTTAAAATGTAAATGTATAAAATTAGAAAAAAACACCCACGAACACCACGCTATTGTTTAAATAAAGTGAATTATAATTAGTTTTAATAGAACGGACATTGTGTGTATTTTTGTTTTGCCAGAAATTGTTCAGTGAGCTGCATGGATTCCTTACTTTACTTATGTAGTATTTTTGTCTAGATGCCCAAAAAAACGGTTTTTTTCCTTCACAGAGCGCGAACAACTCGGTTTCTCAATGTCCAGTTAGTCAAACTAAAGCTACGTTTACACAGGCAAATTAATTGGACAATTTTTAATACATATTTGTCTAAACAGGCCCAAATCTATGCTACTTTTTTGCCAACGGAACCACAGCCTTAGTTTTTAGTCCAGTAAAATCTGCCTTCATGGTTATTTATACAAATTTTTTATTGAAATTTGTGCTAATTATCCGCTCTCACGGGGAGATAAACCAAATTTAATTTTCTCATTTTACTTTTAGCTAGAAAGCGAGCATCATAAACTAAACTGCAGCCTCAAGTGTATTTTTAAATTTAAAATGCAGTTACGTACCGATAGACCACCTATCGATAACATCACCGTTGCTGACTTGACCTGTTCATTTGGTTTATCGTTGAAGTAAAATGCCGTTTACCGTTAAAAGAGGGGGGTGGCCAATTCTGCCTCACAAATTGGATCCTTTGGGGGCCGCTCCAAATTTCAGCAGTCAAGCTACTCTCTCCGCGGAAATTTCCAAGATATTGTCTCGAGAGTAGAAGCTTAAAACTATATACATATATATATTCTCCAGACACATTTAGCTATCGCACGACACTAGGCGATGGCTTTCCAAAATTTTCAGTTCCTTTTTCTTCCCAGGACGGTCACGATTTGAATTTTTGAGCCGCTCACTCCCTAAACTTTCTGAACCAGTGAACCAGCGCGAACCAGTAACGACTCCAGCGCAGCCCTGGTGCAAAGACCGTTTATCGGCGGTTGTCTATCGATGTGCCAAAACAAAATTTGTAATACATTGGGTCTTGTGCTTAATACCAGCACATAACAGAGTGAAGTGAAACGCAAGTTGCAATTTCCGTAAGCAAATGCAGTGTGTTGTGTAAGCTGCCAGTGTGTAATTAACTAAAGGAATTTGTAATTATGCCGGCCGCCCGGATAAGCCTGTTGCGCGCTGTACCGTTACTGCATACATACATACCTACATATGTATATAGGCAATGAAAAATGAAATTTAATAAAGAAAACGGAATGGCGCCATAAGCATTATATGGTTTTGTCAAATATTTGCCGTATAATTTGGCGCAGAAAATAAAGTGTACATATGTATTTACATACATGCAATTGCAAGTAAAAGAGAGAGAGAGAGAGAAGAAGGAGAGTGTGCTTGTGTGATCATCCTTACATGTATAGCTTGTGAAATATTTACCGTGTTGTTTGTTGCTGCATAAAATGGCTGTTGACCATTTATAGTGGGAGTACATACACAAACATGTACATACATATGCATGCAAGGAGTGCGTGCTTGTGATGTAAATATGTATATAAAGAAAATCATTTGGTCAATTTCGCTACCACGGACCTTGGATCGCTGCAAAATCCCTAAAGAGAGTCTAAAAACAACAACAAACTTTAAGGTAAGTACATCATTTTTATACCCTTGCAGAGGGTCCTTCAAATTAATTGGACAAAAGTTGCTGCAAGGCCGAAGTCAACTTTCCTCTATTTTTTTTACTACTTTTTCAATTCTCTTGCAGTTTCTTATTCGTTGTTTGCAATTAGAGATGGGCGCGTGTCACATTTTTGAATGCTACACGAATTGAACTATTCCATAACTTTTTAAGGGGACTTCAATTTAGATAAAAACATAGAGTAAAGCGAATTCAAGAAAAATATATATCAGAAGAGAAAAAACGATCTACCTCCTCTTAATAGACCTTTGTTCAACCACTCTACAGCTCAACTGGGGGTCTCGAATACCCTATATATGTTAAATAAAGTCCTGTTTCCGTTTTCCCATAAAAGAAAATGAATTTTTCAGAACTTTCGAATGTACAGCAGCAAAAATCAAACTTTATTTTCTTGGATCACCTGAAATGTGGTCAAATCTCAGCTCTTAAAGCCTGTCAAACCAGTTTTTTCATGAATTTCTCGAAAAATTTTATTTGTCGATCATTTGAAGTTATGGAAAAAACGCTTTTCTGTCTTAGGATCGCCCCTAATTTCGTCAAATCTCAACCCTTAAAGCATGTACTTAAGGATAAAGTTCTGAACTTGGCTTAAATCTGTTTGAAAATATATTTTTTTTTCAAATCGCCCTACAGTACAAAGATCAGCCTTAATTTCTTTGAGTCTCAAGCCCTTAAACCCTTCATATGTATTAAGTCCGGATGTGGCCTTAAATATTTACCTAAAGTTAGTTTTTTCGTACTTTCGTGGGCAAGGCATTTCGAACAGTAGCCAAAATCTTATATCTATTCAAGAATCGTGCTTTATTTTGACCAGTCTCAAGGCATTTCAAGCAAAAAACCCGATTGTGCACCTAAATCGCAGAGGAAATGTATTTGTTTGCAACTTTCGTAGATATTGCAGTCCTTAAAACTCATATCTGCTCTTAAATCTCCGTTCGTATTACCCCAGCTCAACCCTGAACACATTTTCTTGACTTTATCGTCGTGACTTACCTTCAAATCTGCTCGGAAGGTAATATTTTTAAACTTCTGAAGATATGGGAAGTCCGACATGATGCCAAAACATATTTCTGTTTGAGGATCGCCCATATTTCCACCGAATCTTAAAACTTCGAGTCCGTTTATAAAACTTACATGAGAAAATTGTTTAAATCTGTTTGAAAAGGAATTTTTATGGACCTATGAAGCTGCGAAAGCTTGGAAACCCACAAATCTAAGTAACATGAAGTTGAATCCGCTGGTTTCGTACACATTATAAAGTATTAGTTCTGGCTTTAAGAGGTATTACACCTCTGGTTTTTGGCTGAACCACCTCTATTTGCTCTAGCTAATCGATAAACAATACAGGTTATTCATATCAAAAAGCTTTCTGCAGGGATATCAACTAAGAAGGTTCATCACAAGCTTTCCACAAATTCTAATGGCATGTGGGACAGTGGGGTCTATTTGGGGGCATTTGAAACGATTTTCCAGATCATATTTTGGGCTTTCCCGGTGTTAAGTTGGGCCCATGTGGATCGGACATGCCTAAGGAGACTTTCTTATTTCAAGTGATCTTTTTCTTGGGTTATTTTAGGTTAGTTCTAAATTTGGCAGCTGGAGAAACATCTTTAGTTCAAGAAATATGTAAATTTCGATAAATAGCTTTTAGAAATATTGAAAATTCGATAGGTTACTCTTTGAAAATCACTTCAATACTCATATACAGGGTGCGCCATCTAAAGTGTCGGTATGGCAACACTGAATAACTTTGACATTTACCAACCGATTGCTTTTGTTAGACATGTTTTGGAAACATCAATCTAGTACAATTTTGACCATAGAACGCTTCACACCAAAACAACGTGCCGAAATAGTGACGCTGTTCATCGAAAATAATCGTTCAATTGTGCTAACCCATTTCACGCTTTCTGGTGGTGTTAATAAGCAAAATTGTCGCATATGGGGCACGAAAAATCCACACCGCATCCATGAAATTCCTTTACACGACCAAAAAGTGACTGTTTGGGCCGGTATCAAATAGTGGCGATATTGACTGGCCACCCAGATCTCCAGATTTGACCGCCCCAGACTTCTTTTAGTGGGGCTATTTAAAAAGCAAGGTTTACGCCAGCGATCCACAGACCATTGAAGAGCTTAAGGCCAACATTCGTGCCGAAATCGCCACTTTATCGACTGAGACGCTCGAAAAAGTGATGGAAAATGCCGCAAAAAGGGCACATTTTGTTGTGGCCAATAAAGGCGGCCACTTGACTGATGTTGTGTTCAAAAAGTAGTCGAAATAAATTGTACAGGACCAAATTAAAGGAACAAGATCAACATATAGAGCAATCGGTTGTTTGTTTTTATATTTAATCAGTGTTGTCATACCGACACTTTAGATGGCGCACCCTGTACATTCGATAAATGATAGTTCAATACGATAACGATAACTGCTCTTCACAAATTCTCTTCAGAATCATTCAAATGTGGATAAGACCCATCGAGATGGCTTTTAGAAATATCGAAAATTCGATAGGTTACTCTAAAAAAATTAATAAATTTTTCATTGTCAGCAGTTACTTTGAAAATCGCTTCAAATTCATATATTTTCGATAAACTATAGCTAAAATCGATTTCGATAAATGCTTTTCAGAAGAGTCATCGAGATCGCTTTTAGAAATAACGAAAAATCGATAGGTTACATAAAAAAAAATGATATTAAAAAAAATTATTTCAGATATGTTTTATTATAAGCAGTTACTTTGAAAATCGGTTCAAAATTTAAATATTTTCGATTACCGATAGTTGAAATCGATTTCGATAAAGGCTTTTCAGAAGAGTCATCGAGATCACTTTTAGATAAATCGATAACTCGATAGGTTACTCTAAAAAAATGGAAATTTAAACCCAAAAAAGCTGAGTATATGGTCTATGTCTCCGGTGTTATGGCTCTTCTTTGGCAGGGTTTTGGTTTGCTAGGGCAGATTCACAGGAGATTTTATTATGACCGCTTATGTGGACATCTAAACACCTCTTTAGACTTTTTCTTACTTGTTCCTGTTACAACTTGAAAAGCTTTGCACAGTTAAGGCTGAGAGTGAAAGAGAGCCGGCTTTTTGAAGCGTTAAAGCGCGACTTAAAACCGTGTAGAATGTTGCATTTGCCGCCGAAAAGCAAACAAATTATTAATTGGCAAAATATTAGCATTTATTTCTTATGACCGTGGCTATGCCAAGGCCAAACTGTTGACCCGCCCCGCCCCCCGTCTCCCTGTGGCTATCCCACACTCCAGTTACTCACCCACACCGACTTAACCAAATATGAACGAGCTTTGCTTCGAAAGCTTCTGACAAAAGGGACATTTTCCCCTCATTTAGTACACTGAGACGCTGAGCTCAACCCCAGGATATTATGCTGCTGGCCCATCCAGGTGGCGGTAATGCCGAGGCAAAGAGGTCTTGGAGCTGACCTTGCTAGCGGCAAGGTCCGCATCAGCGGGTAAGCTAATGAAAGTGCTTTGGTTTCTGTGAAGCGAGCAGCAGGATGGGTTAGCGCCGAGTGTTTGTCATTGACTGAGTATATTTCTCATAAGCGAAAGGAGCCAGGGCAAAAAATGGCACAAGCTTTTATCATACGCACAGCACTTACGAGGGACAGGCACAAGTGTTGCTGACGCTGTTGTTGCTCATGTTGTTGTTGTCCTGCTGAGTGCATTGTTTACTGAAGGCCTGCCAGCCATAAGCGGATTGGGAATGGCACAATGCAATTGCCTTTTCAAAATAAAACTGAGCGGACGACACAAAGCCAGGACGTGCTGTGCTTCTCCTGGAAGCTTCTCGCGTGTGTGTGTGTGTGTTTTTTCCTTCTGAAAAAGCAATTTCAAGAATTTTGCCTACCGCTGCTGTCGCTTAATGAACTCCCCTGTGCATAGAGGGCAGAGGAGTTGAAAGCCGCAGCCACTAATTAACTGGACACGGATACTCCCTCCTCACACTCCCTCTCCTCCTCTCTCTGGCACAAAGCACAACAATCAAAGCCAGAGCCAGTGTCAGGGGCCATAACAATAAGCGGCCAAGCACCACAAAGAACGCACTTGGCAAACATTTGGGCCACGCCACACCAAAGTGTAATTGTTTTGGCATAAAAAACGAGAGCGAGCAGCTCGTAAAAAAACTGTGGCAAACAGCAGCTTCAAGTTTCAGCTCTCGAAATCCCTATACAGGGTGGTTGGTGGCTGCTGACTGCCGGCTGTCCCAGTTCAATTGTTAAGCTCAATTTTCAGTTAGTTTGTTGTTGTTGTTTTGGTATTTTGGACCTTGTCATCACAACTTCCAGGGGATTGTCAGGTGTGTGGAGAAGAATTGTGTTTATTTTAACTTCGAAGTCTTTGAAGGCTTTAATTCTCATTAATAAACGAGTGGAAATAGGTGTAAAACCATGCCAAAATGCTTTGGTCTTTTGTCCAAAACAACACCCTAAGCGGATAGGATTCTTGACTCCTGCAATTTGCTGAATTTTAAAGCACTTTTCTGGTTCTCTTGTACACTTTCAGCTTAATACCAATAAGGAAATGAAGAGGATGAGGAAGCTCCAGGCTTTTTTAGTCATTTTTTTGAGCTCGAACCAATTTTTTTTTTTTTTGAACAAACGCTTTACATCATTAGAGATGTTTGCGGATTCTGGTACTTTAATTGCTGGCATGTGCTCGAAGCCAGCGGCCAAGAGACGCAAACATGAGAGAGGGGATGAGCCTATTCGAGGTCAGCATAAAATAGGAAAAAAAAAACAGATTTGATGAAACTTTTCCCATGAAAAATCAGTGCAAACATGGGCCTAATTTTGACGGGGCAAGCACATTTCTAATGAAGAGATGCGCTTAATGGTGCGCAGGTTTCGAGTTCACATGGTCCACGAGCGGTGTGCCCACTTAGGCTTATTCATATTTTAGCTAAAAACAGCACACACACACAAAAGCAACTGTCTATTTCTACGCTGCCACTCAATGGTTTTTGCGCGCTTTGAAATTCCCAAACGGTTATACCACCGCAGGCATGGAGAGACTGTTGAGAAACGTTCAGTTGGTAGGCATTGATCGCTGATGATAGAGGGTAGAGGGTGGTTCATCTGTGGGTGTTCGATAAACCAGCCTCCCTGTTTAAAAACAAGAAAGAAAGTCGGTCAAGCACGACTATAGTACAGGGGGCGCCATATAAAGTGTCGGTATGGCAACACTGAATAACTTTGACATTTACCAACCGATTGCTTTTGTTAGACATGTTTTGGAAACATCAATCTAGTACAATTTTGACCATGGAACGCTTCACACCAAAACAACGTGCCGAAATAGTGACGCTGTTCATCGAAAATAATCGTTCAATTGTGCTAACTCAACTCAACAAATTTTGATGACCGATGAGGCCCATTTCACGCTTTCTGGTGGTGTTAATAAGCAAAATTGTCGCATATGGGGCACGGAAAATCCACACCGCATCAAAAATAGGACCCAGATCTCCAGATTTGACCGCCCCAGACTTCTTTTTGTGGGGCTATTTAAAAAGCAAGGTTTACGCCAGCGATCCACAGACCATTGAAGAGCTTAAGGCCAACATTCGTGCCGAAATCGCCACTTTATCGACTGAGACGCTCGAAAAAGTGATGGAAAATGCCGCAAAAAGGGCACATTTTGTTGTGGCCAATAAAGGCGGCCACTTGACTGATGTTGTGTTCAAAAAGTAGTCGAAATAAATTGTACAGGACCAAATTAAAGGAACAAGATCAACATATAGAGCAATCGGTTGTTTGTTTTTATATTTATTCAGTGTTGCCATACCGACACTTTAAATGGCGCACCCTGTATACTCTGTACCAACCAAATTATACGCTTAGCATAAATTTTGATGCTGCAGTAGCAGCTGAAAGCAGCAGCGAACAGTCTTTTGATCATAACCGATTATCCCATCTTTACCATTCCTTTGGCGGATCGATAAGTTATCCTGATTACTAAATATGTCTAGAAGAAACGAACCATCTATCTTTAAAACTGTGGGAGATATGTCGTTTTTATACCAAAGGGTATTATAATTTTGCCCAGAAGTTTGCAACGCTTAAAAATATTCATTTCCGACCCCATAAACTATATATATTCCTGATCAGGCTGACGAGCTGAGTCGATTGAGCTTTGTCCGTCCGTCTGTCCGTCTGTCTGTCTGCTTCTACGCGAACTAGTCTCTCAGTTTTAAAGCTATCGAGCTGAAATTTTGCACACAGTCTTATTTTTGCTGCACACTACTAATATATCGGAACTGACCGGATTGGATGACTATATCTCATAGCTCCCAAAGGAAAAAACGGTCGGAAAACTAGTTTTAGTATGAAAAACTTTTTTCTTTTCAATGGAAACGTCTACAAACTTTGTAATCGTAGGTTTTCTATGTTTTTGTATAATTCTACCAAGTTTGATGAAAATCGGACAACTATATGGTATAGCTGCCATACAAAAGATAGGTCAGAAAAACAGTCTTAGTTTGAAAAACTTTTTTGTTTTTAATGGTAGCATTCTGCAAATTTGTATTTGTTTGTTTCACATGCCTTCACATAATTCTACAAATTTTTGGCCAAATCGGATGACTATATCATATAGCTACCATACGAACGATCGGTCGGAAAATGGGAAAAAGGGAATTTTATGAAAATATTTAAGCAAGCACTTGCAAGGGTATAAAAACTTTGGCACAGATGAAGTTAGCTTAGCTTAGCTGGAGGGGGCGTGGCCAAAATTGAAAATAAACTTGATCTGCCTGCAGACATAGGAAGCATATGTCCCATACATGCCAAATCTCTGTCTCTTACCATCTCTGAGATCTATGCGTTCATACGGACAGACAGACGGACATGGCTATATAGACTCGGCTGTTGTTGCTGATCAGGGATATATATACTTTATAGAAGGGCTGCAAACCGGTTTGAACCGAATTCCGAATTTCAGATTACTGTGAACCGAACCTCGAACCGAACCACTTTATGTACTTAAGTAAAACCTGAACCTGTTCCGAACCTATAATTTCGGTTCGATTCAACAAAAATTAAAGACATGAAAAAATTTGACTTATTTTCTAGCAACTTTTTCTCTTATCCTGATGGTTCTGGAAGACTGAGTTTACAATCGGCAGGAAAGTTTAATAAAAGTTTACCATTAGAGTCCCTACACATATAAGCCTCTGTTTTTTAAGATCCCTTTTCTCCAAAGCTTATTGATTTATTCACAAAATAGGAGCTTAACGTTTCTGTGGAAACACTTTTGGTACGTAAATCGACACAATTTCCTTCCAGTTTTTTTCGTTTTTAGGTCTTATATATAGCATGGGCTGAACCAAGGTTCAAACCAAAACCGTTGCCCAAAAACCTTGAAACTCAAAATTCTGAACCTGAACCATTTTTAAATTTTGGTTCGAGCGGGAGCTCCCAAAACATTTTTGGGTTTGCAGCCCTGCTTGATAGGGTCGGAGGCGCTTTCTTCTGGCTGACTTTTGCACAAACTTATAGTACTCTATGTACCTACGGTATAAAAATGTCGTACAATGTCGAAGATGAATACCGTATAAGGAAGTGGAATCTCGGAAACCTTCGACCCATGTAGGATGAGTACTTTTAAAGTTAATCTTCTCCTATCTGCGGAAGGTTTTCCAAAACAAATCACCAAAAATTTGTGCGTTTTTAGTATTATTTTGGTTTCAATTTGATACTGAAATTTAGTCTTATGCCTACTTATATACTTCATGTCTCCCTGCTATGTTTTACAAACTCTGCAAGGGTATTTCAACTTCGATAATCTACTATCGTTTCCCGGAATCGTTTTTATCAGTACTTTCCCGTATTTTGGCAGTTGTATTTTCAGTTTTGAGTACTTACAAATGCCCACACACACTTGTGGATGGAGTGTTTGCCTTTGAAAGTTAGCCATGCAGAACTTTCCACAGATTGGCCCACTGAGATTTCTAGTTTCAAAATAATTAATAATTTTTCGTTAAACTGAGGGACTAATTAAAAATCATGTTAAAATTCCATATTAATAAATCTTTTAGTGGAACATTTTGATGGGTGTAGTCAGTCAGCACCCTGTATAGTATAAATTGTAAATAAATTGTTTGGCGCTTTATGAGCTTTAAATATTTTAAATAAGCGTCGCGACGTCGTAATGTAACATGATGGTACACAACCGAACGGAATGCTGATGCTTGCTCCTGTTTTCGTGGGCCTCCGGCTGGCTGGCTGGCTGATGGCGGTTATCCTGGCCGTTTATTTGGGCCTAAACATCAAACAAAATCGATATGTGGGTGGCATACACATATATATATATCTATATATCTATATATACGGTACATGTGTATGATTTTTGGCATAAACAAGCAATGCAGGGCAAACACACACACACACACAGAACACACGCATAAACCCAGCCCGAGGGGGTCTCTCAGGTATGGTTCTGGCTTTGTTTTGGAGCGCCGCAGGACGCTCATTTTTCGTAATGAGTTTGTCTATGTGAGTGTGCCAAGAGGAGTCTGCTTGGGTTGCTTGCTGCAAAATAATAAAAAGGCATAATTCGCTTTAATACAAGTAGGAATCTTTCAACGCACACACACACACACGCACAAGGAGCCTGCGGGCGCCATGAAGGTAGCTTGTTAGCCGGAGCAGAAGCAGCAATGTCGTTACCGTCTTCCGGTTGCCATTACATCCTGTTTGCTATAAATAATTTGCCTTCGATTTCAAGTGTAAATAGAAATGAAATTCATTTGATTACTTTTTCTCGGAAATGCCAGCCAGCCAGCCCAACTGGCTGGTGCAACTGCAGCTGCAGTGCTATTAATTAGCTCCACTCCGCCCACATTGACCGCATCTCAAGTGTACATCATTAGGGCACACATTTAGAGATTTTAATTAAATTGAGTTGATCAATCGATAAACCTTTCGTTGCGTTCCGTTTGATTAGTCAGCTTGCAACTCTCGCTCTGGCAGTTTGTTTCCCAATTAAGTGTGTGTGTGTGTGTGTGTGCACTTTCTTTAATTGAAGCACTTTTGAGTTTTGCCACCATAAAACCTTCACTCGACTCACTCAATGCCATATTTTAATACTATTTCTATTTTCAATGACCCTGAAACCATGTGCTAACTTTTTTTTTTATGACGCCGTCGAGAGACTCATTTGTATGTTTTGTGTGTACATATTAAAGCCAACCACATTGCACCTTTGGTCTTTTGAGTGTTTACTGGAATAGCCCCATTGTCTGACATTTTGATTTAAGTATGCTGTACCATCAAAAAATGTACCCATATTTTTTCGCTTACAGCTGACCCTTGGCTAAATAGTCTTCCAGCCTGAAGTCCTTTTTCTGTCAACGGTTTGAATATGTGATGATAAGAAACCAAGTAAAGTTTGAGTTTGAGTTTGACAACATTTGATTGTTTGCTTTGGTTTTCACTTTATAGTGAAATAACTTTTGGTTTAAATTAAATTGAAAATTGGCTTATGGTTTGTTAATCTCTGTTGTTATGAGCAAAGAAAAACTATTGACATACTTCAGATGTTTTGTTCCCACTAATTCGAGCTCTTAGAGTGTCTATATTTGTTGTATATTTGCTCTAGTGTGTGCGTCTCAGTCCTCTGTTCGCTCTATTTCTCGCACTGACTCGAGCTCTTAGAGTTTCTCTTTTGTATGTGTGCTCTAGTGTGTGCGTCTCAGTCCTCTGTTCGCTTGACATGTCTGTTTATATTCTCTCTCCGTTCAGATATATAGGTTCCAACATTCCCAAATCGAAACATTATTACTTATAAATAAAATCAAAAATCAGTTTCCTTACCTCACCGACTTTTTATACCCTTGCAAAGGGTATTATAATTTTGCCCAGAAGTTTGCAACGCATATAAATATTCATTTCCGACCCCATAAACTATATATATTCCTGATCAGGCTGACGAGCTGAATCGATTGAGCTTTGTCCGTCCGTCTGTCCGTCCGTCTGTCTGCTTCTACGCGAACTAGTCCCTCAGTTTTAAAGCTATCGAGCTAAAATTTTGCACAGAGTCTTCTTTTTGCTGCACACTACTAATATGTTGGAACCAACCGGATTGGATGACTATATCTCATAGCTCCCAAAGGAAAAAACGGTCGGAAAACTAGTTTTAGTATGAAAAACTTTTTTCTTTTCAATGGAAACGTCTCCAAACTTTGTAGTCGTAGGTTTTCTATGTTTTTTTATAATTCTACCAAGTTTGATGAAAATCGGACAACTATATGATATAGCTGTCATACAAAAGATAGGTCAGAAAAACAGTCTTAGTTTGAAAAACTTTTTTGTTTTTAATGGTAGCATTCTGCAAATTTGTATTTGTTTGTTTCACATGCTTTTGCATAATTTTACAAATTTTTGGCCAAATCGGATGACTATATCATATAGCTCCCATACAAACGATCGGTCTGAAAATGGGAAAAAGAGTATTTTTTGAAAATATTTAAGCAAGCACTTGCAAGGCTATAAAAACTTTGGCACAGATGAAATTAGCTTAGCTTTCCCGTTTTTGATACTCTGTAACGTAGGTACATAGAGTATATTAAGTTTGTGCAATAGTATGTAACAGCCAGAAGGAAGCTTCTCCGACCCCATAACGTATATACATTCTTGATCAGCATCAACAGCCGAGTCGATATAGCCATGTCCGTCTGTCAGTCTGTCAATCTGTCTGTCCGTATGAACGGATCACAGAGATGGTAAGAGATAGAGGTTTGACATGTATGCGACATTTGCTTCTTATGTCTGCAGGCAGATCAAGTTTATTTTCAATTTTGGCCACGCCCCCTCCCGCCCCCGCAATTTAGAAAAAACGTCATATCTCTCACAGTTTTAAAGATAGATGGTATGTTTCTTCTGGACATATTTAGTTATCAGGATAACTTATCGATCCGCCAAGCGGATGGCGAAGATCGGATGAACGGTTGTCGAGTTTTGATCAAAAGACTGTTCGCTGCTGCTTTCAGCTGCTCCTGCAGCATCAAAATTTATACTGAGCGTATAATTTCGTTGGTACAGAGTATGTTATAGTCGGGCTTGACCGACTTTCTTTCATGTCTAAAATTTGTAGCTATTCGGTGGTCGGATCGGGAATCGGGATCTTCTTAATATCTGATAGAATTCGTGGTTTGTCTTTTCTGGCTGTTCGAATTCGTGTGGGTCGTTGGGGTTCATAGTCGTTAACTGATACTTCAACAGTTGCTGAAATTGAGATCGCGGTGCTGTTCAACTTTCTCCTACTTTCTAAGGGGCTTATGGGATTTATATGGCTAACTAACTGAATTACTTGATATCATGTTCAGAACAGCACCTATGTTCTTTGATCGACTGCACTATTCATTTTCTTCTAGCAGTATTCCTGAACCATATCTATGTTCATGCTGTAGGTATTAAGCCTGCTGAATCCAAGATTTTTATTTTAGATTTTCTACTCTTAAATTTATGTAACAAACCCAGCATCAATTTGTCAAACAAAGTTATCAAAGAACGCAACCACAAACCTTGTTTTAGTGCAGCAGCAATTAAATTCGGCTTAAATTTGAATCAAAAAGCCAAAAATTAAAGACTAAACGCCAAACGAATTTCAATTTTTGAAAAATATGCAAATTTTGTGTTGCATACTTGGTGGGGCGCAACAACCAACCCCTCCTCCTCCACCCACCCCATCACGCACACTGTTGTAAGCCTAGACCAATTAAGCGCAAACAAATTTGTTTTCTGTGGAAATTCGAGAACCACTAGTTGCTGTTGCCACCCGCCTCCTTCATTCACCCACTCACCACCACCCCCCACCCACAAATTGACATTGACAAAGCTGGTGCGTGTTTCAACTGCCTGACGCGCGCAGCGTGTGTAAATATTTTTGGCCTATTGCTATTGATACGCATACGAAGGACACTGGAGTGACTGGTGACCCTGATGCTAACAAACTGTTGCTTTTGGCCCATGGTAGGCGGGGTTTTAGAACACCGACACAAGCACACACACACACACACAGAGACAACTCGGGGGACATTTCCCCTGCGCGCAACAGTTTTTCTTTCTTTTTTTGGTTGTAGCCGTGCACCATGGCCATGGCCAACTTCGTGTCGCCGCCGAACTCCGTTTGTGAGTTGGCCGTTAGCTAAGCTGAGTTTGAGCTCCATTAGGTGTTGCTTCTGCAGTCTTCTTGGGGACTTGGCAGCGTGTGCACGTGTCTGGTGTTCGGTGTTTAGCAAGTGATTCCCAATTTGGCGAGTACGAAAGTTTTATACGACAAAGTTGTAAGTAGGCAAACGGCAAGTGACAATTTATGGCTCAAGCTTTGTGTTATTTATATCTAATAATTTGTTGTTTTGTTTTGGGTGGCGGGGAGAGGTGAGGCGGAAGCGGAACACTTTGCTTATGGCGTGTAAATCTGGCTGTTAAGAGGATTACAATGTTTCAAGTAATTATTATCGCTACCACTTGTGTGCGTGTGTGTGTGGAAAACTGCTGCAGGGAATTAACTTTGTTTCGATTCAACCACGTTTGACATCGGCAACAAGCAACAGGCAACAGGCAGCCAGCAGCAGCAACAGCAACAGCAACAGCAGCAACAGCAGATTAAAGTGTTTTTGCCATTTAGTTTTTAGTGCTTCATTCTCGTTCTCTGTGTTGGCTGCTCTCTCTCCCTCTCTCTGATATTTATTTATACACACACTCACACACTCAGTCAGTCGCCTGTGTGTGTGTGTGTCCCCGTGATACACTTAATCCGACATTTACAATTTTTGCTTAAGGATTTATTTATGGATTCAATATGTGTACAAGGTTTACATTTCTGTCGCTCTGCGTGAGTGCGTGTGTGCGTGTGTGTGTGTGTGTACCTTGTAGAATCCTACTCTCTAGCGCATTTGTATGCGCACCAGCAGCATTTTGGCATACACTTATATCAAAATTTCCTTTTTTTATTTTGTAATTCATTTTGTAATGCACACACATATATAGATATATATAAAACATATACATATTATACAGCCAGCTCTCCTTTATGCCTGAGCAAAAGGAAACAGCAGCCGGAGCAGAATGACAGCTCCCAGTTCGAACCTTGGAAGTAGATAAACTAAGTGCATATTGGCAGAAATGGCACAATCAACCAGCTAGGAAATATTGTGTGTTCTCATTTTCATTGAGATTGCAATATTAAAATGAAGACATCTTTTGTATTTGGATTTCCTCTTAATGCAATTTGAAACTTTTGAAAAAATTGCTCCGCTTTTGGAGAATGTTTTGAGGATACGTGTGAAGTAGCGAGGCAGCAAAGTGAAGAACTCATTCTTATCAAAGTTGCCAACGCCAAATACTTTTTCATACTTAACATAGCTTAAGGGGGTATTGCTGGTTGGCGAACAATTTTTTTCGATTTTTATTTTTGCATATTTTTATTAGCTTGGATATTTGAGAATATTGTCCTAAAAGGGTTTTTTGAAATTCGAAATACTTTAGGAGATATGGCCTTTTATGTCCAGCAATGTTTTCGCCAAAATGCGATTTGCTTAGTTTGGCTACTTTTTGAATGCAAAGGTTTGAAGCAAAAAGCGAATTTCGTTGAAAGTGTTCTTTTCAGATTAGCGTTTGCTGGTATTGCAGACTGATATATGTAAGAATTTCACAAAAAAACAAGAAAGAAAGTCGGTCAAGCCCGACTATAACATACTCTGTACCAAGAACTTTTGTCTTTTGATCATAACTCGAAAACCGTTCATCCGATCTTCTTCATTCCTTTGGCGGATCGATAAGTTATTCTGATAACTAAATATGTCCAGAAGGAACAAGCCATCTATCTTCAAAACTGTGGAAGATATGACGCTTTTTCTAAATTGCGGGGGCGGGAGGGGGCGTGGCCAAAATTGAAAATAAACTTGATCTGCCTGCAGACATAAGAAGCATATGTCCCATACACGTCAAATCTCTATCTCTTACCATCTCTGAGATCTGTGCGTTCATACGGACAGACAGACGGACGGACAGACGGACAGACGGACATGGCTTTATCGACTCGGCTGTTGATGCTGATCAAGAATATATATACTTTATGGGGTCGGAGATGCTTCCTTCTGGATGTTACATACCTTTGCACAAACTTATAATACTCTATGTACCTACGGTACAGAGTATAATAAAGCTAAGCTAACTTCGTCTGTGCCAAAATTTTTATAGCCTTGCAAGTGCTTGCTTAAATATTTTCAAAAAAATCACTTTTTTTTCCCATTATCCGACCAATCGTTCGTATGGTAGCTATTTGATATAGTCATCCGATTTGGACAAAAATTTGTAAAATTATGCGAAAGCATGTGAAACAAACAAATACAAAATTGCCATATGCTAGCATTAAAAAAAAAAAGATTTTCTAACTAAGACTGTTTTTCAGACCTATCTTTTGTATGGCAGCTATACCATATAGTTGTCCGATTTGAATCAAACTTGGTAGAATTATAAAAAAACATAGAAAACCTACGACTACAAAGTTTGGAGACGTGTTCATTGAAAGAAAAAAAGTTTTTCATACTAAAACTAGTTTTCCGACCGATTGTTCCTATGGTAGCTATGAGATATAGTCATCCCAACCGGTCGGTTCCAACATATTAGTAGTGTGCAGCAAAAAGAAGACTCTGTGCAAAATTTCAGCTCGATAGCTTTAAAACTGAGGGACTAGAACTAGAAGCAGACAGACGGACGGACAGACGGACGGACAAAGCTCAATCGACTCAGCTAGTCACCCTAATCAAGAATATATATTGTTTATGGGGTCGGAAATGAATATTTATATGCATTGCAAACTTCGGGGCAAAATTATAATACCCAATATAAAAGCAATAGCAATAACTAGATATATCCTTTGTATTTGTAAAATCGCTTTCGACCTAACAGCTACTCAAATCGTATGGTAATCGGCTTGATTTTGGGTTGAAAACGGATTGTGGAACACAAAGGAATATTACAAATATAATTTACCAAACATTAAGTCATTGAAAAAGCTTTGGAGTCGATTCTAGGTGGTTTTTTTTACATTTTTCTGCTCTACTTTTTTTTGCTGAACAAAACTGATGTTAGGTTCGAAACACATGTTAGGATTCGGCTTTTATTTCTAAAAAGGTTCGGTTCACAGTAACATAAAAGTCGGAGTGTCAGGTTCGAACCGGTTCGGTTGAAAACCGGTTTGCCGCACTGATTCTTATGTACGGTAAAAGCAAAGCGCCCTGTTGGAACTCCACAATTTAATGTCTCAAAAGGGTAGACAATGCCGTGACCTGAGCTAATCTCTAATAATCGATTTCATCTGTCTTATTGCTCTACTGAAATAAAAGTGCTGTGCAAAGTTTTATTCCGTGATTTACCATATCAAATAATAAACATTTCAAAAGGTTTTCATTCAAGTCATGACAAATATCTTGTGAAATTTGCTGCACCATTCATTTCTGCTTAAACTGTATTCGACTGCCTGTCATTTAATATATGTTTAAAATGTATTTATTTCCAAGAACTTGGCCATTTGCTTGAACCTATTTAAGTGGATAAATATGACTTTAAATGCTGCCGAAGCAATTCTGACAATTCGCAGAAAAAGTTGTGGTTATATTTGGAAATTGAATAAAAAATATGGTGGATGATTATGATATAAAAGCGAGTACTAAGTTCAAGCACAAAATATGTTGGATTGTGTGCAAAATACAACGGAACGGAAAATGCCAAATCTATTTTATTATAACACTTTGTTTATGGAGTGTTGGAAGCCATTGGATATTACAAAGCTTCTTGGATTCAATACACAGACATAACTTCAAGAACGAATTGGCAATAGCTTAAGAATTTCATAGGCTTAATCCAAAAACATTTTGTACTTGGTCGATGTACTTTTATTTTGATTGGGGTTTTAGAGTTTTAAATCTATAAAAAAAATCCCAGAATATTATCTGTACTCATTTTGAAAGTTAATCGAGATTGATCGATAGATCGAAATGATATGAAAATGTTTTAAAATGTAATCTTATATCACGAAACAATCTGAAATCAAGTATTCCAGTTTGAAAATCTGGAAAACTGGGAAACCCCATCTGATTTCAGGAGCATGATTTACACAGAAAGGTGGTATTATTTTTTAATTTATTTTACAAATTTAGATATAATATTCAATATTAAATCTAAGAGGTTTGAGTGGTGCTTAGAGTACTAGTAACTGGACCTTCGACTCTATAATGTGTTTATATGTTGTCTTATATTTTACAATGTAATATTATTATTATTAAGGTAATATTAAGCTATCGGAAGGGGATGTGCCTAAAAATATTCGGGCTCTGATATCATTGTAGTTTTGACAGTCTGTGAGAATGTGGTCGGTTGTGATGACTGCTCCGCATCTGCAAGTTGGAGCTGTGGATCTTTTGAGTAGGTGCTCATGTGTCATAGCTGTGTGCCCTATGCGGAGTCTAATGTATGCTGACCATTTAGGTTTGGATATGTTTGATGGTATCTTTACGCCTGTACAGTTAAGATTAAAGTTCCGGTACCGGTGGTTGAAGGTGGACCAGTCTTCCATCTTTAGTGCAAGTAGATGTTCGTGCATTTTGCGCTTCAGGGATGCGTCGTTCAGCGGTGCGATCGTAACAAGGGGTGCCGATAGAGCATATCGGGCTGCCTGGTCGGCGTTCTCATTTCCTGTGATGCCCATGTGACTGGGGGTCCAGAAAAGAACAAACTTTCCTCTACTTTTTATTATGAGGTTTCGAGTTTGCGCTATGGTTTCGTTTCCAGCGATTAGGTTTTTTACAGCTTCGATGGTGGACAGGCTGTCCGTACAGACAACATGGCGATTACCGGATGACTGTGCGGTTTTGCAAGCATTTAAAATTGCATGCGCTTCAGCGTCAAACACCGATGTTAATATTCCGCAGGACACGATAGTGTTGTTGTAGTCGACGGCCGCAAAGGCTGCCCTGCCATTACGTAAGGAACCATCGGTAAAAAGCCAAGCAGTTGACTACAATGTATAAGCTTCAGAGAGCGACAACATGTGCCTAATTTACTCTCTGGCGCTCTCAGCATTAACTCTGCAAAATACATTATGATGATATAATACGCAGCTATGATATTGGCTAATCGAGTTAAAATACATGAAATATTTTACATAAACTCACTACAAGACTTTTATCCCTGAGAAACGGGCATATAATTTATCAATGCTTAATTTACTTAGAGAAATGTTGCGGGTACACAGCTGTTCGATTGGGCCAACATTAATTTATGTTAAGTTGACTGAAATATATTGAACTTTGATAATCATAATTATGATTGAGAATATCTGAACTAGAGCTCATCAAATACTCATCGGCCCGGGCCAAAAGCATCTGGTTACACAATTATTTATGGGCAAATATAAATTGTGAAATTGTGATTACATCTGCCCCAAAATGCGCTAATATACAAAAAGATAAATGAGGTGAATGAGAATTGGTGGGCAAAGGGGCTTATACTATTACAACAAGTCAACATTGAGCCACATTTCTGTGTTTACACTGTAAATAGCGCCCCGATGTGTGATTTATGTGCCATTTACACAAATTGCAAATAAATAAATATGTATTGTATATCGATTGGGAGGGGGGAAAGCGGAAAGCGGAAAGCGTGTAGATGTTTTGTTTGTCTAGTCAAAGAATAATAAATTGAATATACAAAACGACAAACAGGCTGGAAGCTAAGCTCATTGATTTGTTTTGAAAAACTTTTTTTTTTTCATTTTTTGTTGATGATTTCTTTGGTTTTTATTGATTTCATTAGACGAACAATGAAAAAGGCTCCGCCGAAGCTTTTATGCCCTTGCTTTTTCTATGATGAAATGTTTGTTAAAAGAATCTCCAAGCTAAGCCAGGATGACACATTTTTGTGACCAAAAATCGGCTGAGATTAGTTTGTTTGACAAACACTCATTTCTCATCTATTTTTCTACTTCTCAGATGATCTCAATTAGGAGACCTATCAGACAGCTCAGATATCAGTAAGTGAACAAAAATGATTTGTCTTCTGAGCTGAGTAAGTGAACAGGTTCTCCTTTAATTGTTTTTATTTTTTTGTTCAGTGATTCCCGATCAGAGATTTTGTACATGTACATTGACTCTTTTGAAGTTGTTTCTTGTAGAGGAACCCTTGGAGTACGACTCTTGTTCAGTGACTCCTGCTTCGTGAGTCTTGTAAACTATTCTAGAGATACTTTTGTAGAGTTTCTCTTGTTGAGCTTTTCATGTAGCATCACTCTTGTACAATGACTCTTATAGACTGTCGCTAGAGGGGTGAATCTAATACAGTAAATCTTCTGAAACGTCTTTTAAAGTGTGAATCTTTCATATTCTATTAGAGTGACCATCCTTAATAAGCTCTTCTAGAGTGATCCTTCTCAAAAGATTCTTCTAAAGTGACTCTTCTCTTGTAGAGTGACCCTCCTAAAGAAACTCTTCTAGAGTGAACATTCTCAAAAGATTTTTCTAAAGTTACTCTTCTGAAGTGACACTTCTTGAGTGATTCTTCTGTAGTGACCCTACTAGAGTAACCCACCTTAACTCCGTAACTTTTCTAGAGTGACCCTTCTTAAGAATGTGTTCTACATTGACTCTTATATAGTGGCTCTTGTAGAATGATTCTTGAAGATTGATTCTCTGGAGTGAGTCTTTTAGAGCAAATATTCTAGAGTGACTCTTATACAGTAAATATTTTAGAGTAAATCTTCTAGAGCGGCTCTTTTAAAGCGAATCTTTTAGAGTAAGTCTTCTGAAAACTCTTGTGAAGTGCCCCCTTTTGAAAAGAGTCCTCTACAGTGAATCATCGCAAGAGATTCTTCTATAGTGAATCTTTTAAATCAAATCTTCTGGAGTGAAGATCTCGAAGTGACTTTTTTAGAGTAAATATTCTCGAGTGACTGTTCTAGAGTGAACATGCTTAAGTGACCCTTCTAGAGTGACCCTCCTGAATAAACTCTTTTCATTCTTTTCAAAAGATTCTTGTACAGTGGCTTTTCTGAAGTGACTCTTATAGAGTGAATCTTCTTTCGTGACCCTTTTAGAGGGACCTTCGTAAAGAGATCCTTCAAGAGTGACCCACCTCAAGATAGTCTTCTACAGTGACTCATGGATTGATTCTTTTAAAGTAAATCTCTTGAAGTGACTTTTGTCAAGTGACTTTTCTAGAGGCACCTCTTGTAGAGTAACTCTTCTAAAGTCAATCTTCTATTGTTTCCCTCCTGAAGAGACTCTTCAAGAGTGACCCTTCTCAAGAGAGTCTTTTACAGTATCTCTTCTTTAGTGGTTCTTTTAGAGTGAATCTTTTAAAGTAAATCTTCTGGAGTGAATCTTTTAAAGGAAATCTTTGGGAGTGACTCCTCTGAAGTGACTCTTGTAGAGTGACTCATCTAGAGTGAACTTTTAAAAGAGACTCTTCAAGAGTGACCCACCTCTAGATAGTCTTCTAAAGTGACTCGTGGAGTGATTCTTAAAGAGTGAATTTTTTGGAAGTAAATCTCTTGAAGTGACTCTTGTAGAGTGACTTATCTGGAGTGACTTTTGTAGAGTGACTCTTCTCGAGTCAACCTTCTATTGTGACCCTCCGGATGAGGCTCTTCAAGAGTGACCCTTTTCAAGAGAGTCTTTTACAATATCTCTTCTGGAGTTGACTACTAGATGGAATCATTTAAAGTAAATCTTCTGGAGCGAATCCTGAAGAGACTCTTCAAGAGTGACCCACCTCTAGATAGTCTTCTAAAGTCACGCGAGGGGTGATTCTTCTAGAGTGAATCTTTTAAAGTAAATCTCTTGAAGTGACTCTTGTAGAGTGACTTATCTAGAGTGACTTTTGTAGACTGACTATTGTAGAGTGACTCTTCCCGAGTCAATCTTCTACTGTGACCCTCCTGAAGAGGATCTTTAAGAGTGACCCTTTTCAAGAGAGTCTTTTGCAGTATCTCTTCGTTAGTGGTTCTTCTAGAGTGAATCTTTTAAACTAAATCTTTGGGTGTGACTCTTCTGAAGTGACTCTTGTAGAGCGACTCATCTAGAGTGATCTTTGAAAAGAGATTCTTCAAGAGTGATTCTTCTAGAGTTAATCTTTTAAAGTAAATCTCTAATCTCTAATCTTTTAAAGTAAATCTCTTGAAGTGACGCTTGTAGAGTGACTTATCTAGAGTGACTTTTGTAGACTGACTATTGTAGAGTGACTCTTCCCGAGTCAATCTTCTACTGTGACCCTCCTGAAGAGGCTCTTTAAGAGTGACCCTTTTCAAGAGATTCTTTTAAAGTATCTCTTCTTTAGTGGTGCTTCTAGAGTGAATCTTTTAAACTAAATCTTTGGGTGTGAATCTTTAAAAGTAAATCTTCGGGAGTGACTCTTCTGATGTGACTCTTGTAGAGTGACTCTGCTTCAGTGACCTCTTTAAAGAGTGTCTTCCACAGTGACTCTTAGAAAGTGACTCTTGTGGAGAGACTCATCTAGGATGATCTTCTAAAGTGTATCTCTTTGGTGACTCCTGTCGTTGAGTTTGATGATTTTTCGCATAATTTTTTTTCAGAACATCAGGTTGAACGGTCACCCTGTATATTGTTTACATTGTCTTTTAAAAAAACATAAGGAATCTAAATAATAATAATGAAATTATCCCTAGAATAGCCCATCTCTGCGTTCCAAAACCCAAACCAATGTGAAAGCACCCTCTCTCTGCGAGGGTATACAAAGTCAAAGACAGAAAATGTCCACAAGTAACTGGCTTGTCAGGCCCTCTGGGGCCTATTTATAGAAAGTTCAACTCCCACAAAAATGTTTCTATTTAATTTCTACTGGTTTGTTTTTTTTGTTGTTTTCTTCCTTTTCTTTTTTGCAGTCATGGCAAACATGACGACAGCAAATGCTTTGTACTCGGTTGTAGTTGTTGCCAGTTTTGTCTTACTGTTTTGTGCTGTGTAGGCGGAGTGTAGAGTGTAGAGCAAACATTAACAAGTGTGTGCAAAATAACTAAAAATAATGTGGCCAACAGGGGGCGAGGAGGAGGAGGAGGCAGCCAACCAGCCACCGGGGCCAAAATCGATACAAAAATCTACATTGTGTAAAAATGTTGTTGGTACACATAAATATCAAATATGCAAATATTTGCGCCACGCTGCCACCTGAAAATAAAGCAGCAACAGTCGGCGGGCCCCTCAGAGAGTGGCTGGCTGAAAGTGCTCAAAATTTTGACATGTTGCGCGCCGAGGCTGAGGCTGAGGCAAGCCGTCGATTTGCCAGGCAATATGCAAAAAATCTCCAAGGCACACAGCCGGCTGGGGAATGGCTGTCACTGGCTTGGTGCTACAGTTCCCATTCAAATGTATGCGTCGGGTTGGGTAAATGTATGGCAGCCGTGTTAATACCGGGAAAAGAGAAAGATCAAAAGCTTTAACGCGCCACTGTAAGCATGTGCAAATATTTTAGTTGATTCCCATTTCGTTTTTGCATATAATAAAAATAACATTATATATTGAAGGAAGTCCCTTTAAGGCCAGCCAAGAGTGCGTCCAAGCGTGATGTCAGTTTCTCCTCCTTTTCTTTCATTTTTCCCTTTTTTTTTGTTGTTGTTGGGTCGTCGTTTTCGTTCAACGGTCTTATACCTGCAGCTGTTTATCATAATTTTGTTGATTTGCTGTCTGCCAACAGTAACAATAATAATAACAACAACAACAGCAGCAACAATAAAGACGGCGGGCAGAATCAAAAAAAAAAGGGCGCCCCGGAAAGTAGGCAACGAAGGGCAAAAAGTTTGCTTTATCGAAAGGCGCGCCCCAAAACGAACAAAGTTTCAGCCAAAGTAAATTTGAATGCTGAAAACTTGTATCAGCAGCACCAGCAGCAGCAACGACAACAGGCATAACCCAATGACAGGGAATTTTGTGTACAGATGAGTCAAGGCTTTGATGCCCTACAGAAGGGAAGAATCAATACTATTTTGATAAGCAAATATGCTGTAAAAGTGCATCCAGAAATAAGGATCTCAATATATCATCAGACATTCTGATGTAAGTCTGTCTGTCTTTGTTAAAGGTTTCTTAGCTGGAAGTGAATATGTCAGCCCCACGAGGCCCTTGGGCCTCTCTTGAAGAGATTGAAGAGAGACCTAATTGGTGGACAGCTTGGCCTGAATCTTAGTTTTGTGCCCTTGAGAGTGAATTTTTAAAGCCAAAGTGGAATAGCACAGAATTTCTGCGATTAAAGAAAAGAATTAGACTTTCAGTTTTAACGGGTGCGACGAGGTCACAAAGTTTTGACTGCAAATTACTCATACGCCACGTAAGTTACTTCAAGGTGGCTCTTGGCTTTGATGCACTGCTGCACTCTTTTTTTATTGATTATGTTACATCAATCTGAGGGTTATTTCACTTTTGGAATTCGTATAGATACATCTCTTTGGACTGAGTACGATATCTAGGTCGTTTCTTTGTAGCTGCTTTAACTTCAACTACCAACCCCATTCGCCAGTTTTGGTTCTTATGAATCATTCTCTAAAATGTCAGGGTTGTCTCTACTAGTGTTGGGTTGTTCATGAGTGAGTGAACAAAATTGAGTTGTTCACTAAACTAAGCAAGTGAACATGTTCTTCATTAGTTGTTCATTTTTGTTCACCCAGAGTTGTTCAGCAGCTCAGTGAATCTTGATCTGTCAGAGTTGTTCAGCCGCTCTTGTTCTGTCTCTATTGCTCCGTGAGTTGTTCAGTATCTAGTTCAGAGATTTGTTCAGAGGTGATCAGTGACTGTTCACTTAGTTCGGTGACTGTACGGCAACTCTGTGTTAAGCAGTCTTCTGGTGTGGCTGTCTCGTCCGTCGTTTTTATTCAGAATGTCTTTGACCAGAGAGCACAGCAATGTTTGGAACCATTTCACCGAAATGGCTAAGCCGCCACCTTAAAAGCAAACACCCGGCTGCAGTGGAGCCCCCTCCCACTGAACGGAGATACTGACTTAGATCCTGTTTTGCTATAAACTTCATTAAAGATTAAACTCAGTAGTTAAGTATGTCTTTCATTTCAATTCACATTGGCTCGTGAGCTACTCAACAATTAAGCAATTCAACAACTGAGCAACTGAGCAACTGAGCAACTGAACAACTGAACAACTGAACAACTGAACAACTGAACAACTGAACAACTGAGCAACTGAACAACTGAGCAACTGAACAACTGAACAACTGAACAACTGAACAACTGAATAACTGAGCAACTGAGCAACTGAGCAACTGAACAACTGAACAATTGAACAACTGAGCAACTGAGCAACTGAACAACTGAACAACTGAGCAACTGAACAACTGAACAACTGAATAACTGAATAACTGAACAACTGAACAACTGAACAACTGAACAACTGAACAACTGAACAATTGAACAATTGAGCAACTGAACAACTGAACAACTGAACAATTGAACAACTGAACAACTGAGCAATTTGACTGAGTTGAATCATTTTGAAAAAAAGAACAAGTGAACATGTTCACTGAAATGAACAACCTTTACCCAACACTAGTCTCTACATTCAATTCTGAAACTTTTACAAAGAACACAAATGGAATGTCTTTAAGTCGCACCACACTGCGAATGCTACAGTCAGGGCAAAATGCTCTAAAATTTTAATATTTATACTTTACAGTTCCAGTATATTGAAGAGTTGGTCGCGATTCTAGATGATTTTAGTGTATTGAACATAATTCTGTTTTCAGAAATGGTTCAAATCGTGTACCATTTTTTGGAGATTTCGTATTTTAGACCTATTTAAGGCTCGTTTTATGGGATACTTTGGTATTATTGTAGAGTACTATTTCTTAGCTTTAAAATCAGCTATTCCAAATATTTCTGTGATTTTTTAAGCGAAGATTTATCCTTTTTATACTCTGTACCGTAGGTACACAGAGTATTATAAGTTTGTGCAAAAGTATGTAACAGGCAGAAGGAAGCATCTCCGACCCCATAAAGTATATATATTCTTGATCAGCATCAACAGCCGAGTCGATATAGCCATGTCCGTCTGTCCGTCTGTCTGTCCGTCCGTCCGTCCGTCTGTCTGTCCGTTTGAACGCACAGATCTCAGAGATGGTAAGAGATAGAGGTTTGACATGTATGGGACATATGCTTCTTATGTCTGCAGGCAGATTAAGTTTATTTTCAATTTTGTCCACGCCCCCTCCCGCCCCCGCAATTTAGAAAAAACGTCATATCTCCCACAGTTTTGAAGATAGATGGCTGGTTCTTTCTGGACATATTTAGTTATTAGGATATCTTATCGATCCGCCAAAGGAATGAAGAAGATCGGATGAACGGTTTTCGAGTTATGATCAAAAGACAAATTTTCTTGGTACAGAGTATGTTATAGTCGGGCTTGACCGACTTTCTTTCTTGTTTTATACATATAGAAGCAAACTTTTTTGCGTCCGACCAGTCAACGTGGCGTATGCGTCATGTCAAATGGGTCGCAACGCTTTTCATAACTTTTTCGGCAATGGCCCTTGTCCTTGGCGCATTTCTGTTGTTGTACTTTTTATAATGAAT
This sequence comes from Lordiphosa fenestrarum, assembly GCA_035044985.1. Lineage (NCBI taxonomy): Eukaryota > Metazoa > Arthropoda > Insecta > Diptera > Drosophilidae > Lordiphosa > Lordiphosa fenestrarum. Next base: position 94,041 of record JAWNNO010004751.1, read on the forward strand.
TGTTGTGACAAAATGTTGATGAGAGTGTGTGTGTGTGTGTGTGTGTGTGTGTGAGGCAATTTAATAAAATATGCAATTGCCCGCTGGCCCCGCTTGGCATCAACTGTTGCTCTTTGCGCCCTCGGGGGAAGGCAAAAGCACACTCATATATATATATATATATATATATATATACAAAAAAAATGGCCAAGCGTCCAAATGGCCGCGTTTGCCAATTAAAAACATGGCGTCATGGCAACATCAACTGCTTACGGGAACGGCAAGCAAATGTTTATTAGCCGCAAAACGAGGCTCATTAAAAAAGTTCGTCACGGCCACGCGGCCAACCTGACTGGCGACTGGCAACTGGCAACTGGCAGCTGGATCTGGCCCGATTAAAACTTTGTTTGCAGCTGGACAGGGCCTTTAAGTCGGTTGGTGGCCTAGATGGGGCTTTTGCCGACAGGCCAGTCTAATTATTCAACATCAACAGTGCACCCAGTTTTTTTTTGTAGCTTTGCCTGCAGCCTTTTGCTTTGATCTTTTTTGGTCTGATTATGGGATTGCCTGCTGTATGTGAGTGTGTGTGTGTGTGTGTGTGATTGTGCGTTATGTGCTTTTGTCTTGTGTGTTTATCCCACATGCCCCCATGAGTGTCCTTCTTTCTGGTATGGTCCAATGCTTTTTATGGCTTCATTCGTTCGATGCCTACTCTGTGCGTGTGTGTGTGTGTGTGTGTGTGTGTTGAGTGGCCACACAATCATAATCAATGACCATATTAATACACAAACGTGCACTTTACTGGATGGCAAATTGTGTCACAGGTCACTCACTTGACGCTGGACACTAATCAATGTCCCGCTTGGTGTGATTTTGGTGCGTGTCTGTCGGAAACTGTAATCTCTCTCTCTCTAGCTGACACTTCCTGTGTTGTGGAACATGTTACATGCGCACACACAGTTAGAGGGTCAAGAGTAAGGAACGAATTTGTGATACCTGTACAAAAATGGAAATTGTTTAGATGTCGGCAAAGTGAGCCGAGAAGTTGCCACTGGCAACTGAGTTAAATCAACTAGGCCGCAGGAACAACCTGTCCCTACGCTGGATACCGGGACACAGCAATATCCATGGAAATGAAATGGCCGACGAACTGGCACGTAAGGGTGCAGCCACCGCAATGGTAGGACCAACACACCATTAGGTAACTCCTTAGAAAGGAAGAGAATATGCTTAGAACAGCCTCCTGGGCAAACACCAGGGGCATGAGACAAGCAAAAGCATTAATAGTGAACCGCAACCTCCAAAGGTTCCAGAAATTGATCCAACAAGGAAAGAGTGTCCTCCGAATCCTGACAGGGCTCTACACGGGTCACTGCAGGCTGCGGGGACACCCAATTATTCCAATTTGGGAACAACAAACACCCAATTATGTAGATTCTGTGCAGGAAAGGAGTAGTCCTCTGAACATACACTAGCACATTGCGATGCTCTAGCGAGGCGCAGATTCCACAGATGTGGGGAACACAGCTACGTGCTTGAACCTTTGTAGTTATGTTCTATATACTCCATGATCTATATGCTCCTTCTATAACCTTCTTCTTAACCATTCATTCAGATTTGAGAACAATCTGTGTGTCCAATTTGGACATATTCCAAGGCACCTGCAACTGTTTTCGACTTTCGTCTGGCATCTGTCATCACCGAATGGCCAATACCATCCTAGCTCGAACTAGGAGAGCATCATTCGAGACCGTTCGGAATCCGGAGATGACTCGAAGAGCGCTGGCAATCAACATCAGCAGGTTTTGATTGATTGAAAGCAGCACTGAGGTAACTACTCTTGCCAGTAGCTGTCGACTTCCTGCCCTGGGCTCACCAACGAAGGGGCTCTCTGCATTTTAGAGGAATTTTGGCTAATGTATTCGACATGGGATCCAAAAGCTCAGACTGTTATACAGCATCAATGCCAAGTATTTTAAGTTCTGCTTCGATATTGTCGTGAAATCTATCTTATTTCTGCTTGTGATAAGTACTGCCTTCGTTTTTAGACCCGCAAGTTTGAGGTGGGCTTTCTTCATCCAGTTTTCAATTGTCAGATTTCCTTTGCAACTACACTCAGAGAAAAAATATAGAATTTCATACTTGGATCAAGAATTTTCGAGATCATTCTCAAATGAAGTAGCAAAATTCTTCAATCACGTGCCAAACGAACTCAAATCCAAGGTTATTCAATCTTGAACCAAGAGCATAAAGCATAGACCAAATTATAGAATGTTCTTCCGATTTTCAAGAGCTCATCAGATTCAAGAGTAAGATCGTTTACTCTTAAATCAAGAGCTTCATAGATTCCAATCATACAACAATTTAAAAGCAGTTGTGTTTTTTACCATTTTGTTTAAATTTATTTCATGGAAAACTAATTGTTAAGCCATGTAGCACCTGTAGTTTTAGCCGGCTCGAAGAATACATAACACCTCAAAGGAGTATCAGTCTTTGCCTGTCAACTGGCAGTCGCTCCATGCCAGCAATGCCATAATTGGTTGGGAATTCCAAAGCAACAGGAGTGCAAAAATCGATTGCGCTCTCCGCTCGATAGCTTCCCCACACACCCCTCATCCATAAAAAATCAAACTGAGAGAGCGAGTTCTACGCTGTGTGCTCTCAAATGTGCTTGCTCTCCCCTCTGCTTTTTTACCTCAGTCCCCTCGCCTAAATACATCATACTGAGATCGAATTTAGCTCGATTTCAAGAGCGAAATTCTTGAAGATTCAAGAACGAATAAATATTTTTTTAAGAGCGTTCGTTCTTAACTTATTCGTTCTACTTTTTTCTGGGTGCACCAGCCTGCATACCTGGGGTAGTTGTACTCAAAGCATCCACCTTTCCCTAAGAAATGGTTCTTGAAGTAGGAAAATCCATTCATATTTAGTTTTTGACTACGAATGTAATATAAGCACATCAGTTCGTTGTCCTCTGTGGGTATATCCTTGGCAGGAGTCCACATTGGCGCAGCATAGAGGTTCGTGGAGGAGAACTAGCCGCTGAAATTGGCCATCCGTCTGGTAATGAAGGTTGTTACTTAATTAATTGCTACGATTGTAGAGAGCTTTGAAGCTCGTTGGTTGAATGTGGCTTAGCAACCCCTCTCAACAGCAACTCAAATTCTGTCAACATCTCTGCTCACTTTGCCGACCGCTGGCATAAACAAATAAAAATGAGCTTTACAATAAGAATTCCAATTGTATTACAATGGAATTGCAGTGGCTCTATATATAACCTAAGGCTCTCTTTGTGGACACAGAAGGTTTAAAAATAACGCTAGCTAGCCACATCTTTCCTCCGGGTTACTCGTTGAATTTAAATTCACACACAACCACCCATGGGTGTACACTGTGTGTGTGTGTGCGTGTGTCTGTTGCAATGTTCCATTTAAATAATATATGCACAGACAGCCTGTAAGGAAGTATGTGTATACACAATGCAGCCAGCAAACCAGAAAGGAAACACATCAGCAGGCTGAGAGTCGTCGAGGTCGCCACCAGAGTTAAGCATGCTGTCACACGTTTCATTTATTATAAAATATTCAAACGTTGTGCTTTATAAATGATCAACATCAACAACTTAATAATGCCATCGTCGGCATCGTCAACGGCTCATCAATTGCAATTATCGGGCAAGGCAAGCGGCATGAATGAATCAGTTCTGTGGGCCTTAAGCTCTGGGCATTTGCATAATTAAGGCAACAGATATGCACGATATGTGTGGGTCGGTGTGTTTTTAAATGTACGCTTATGTGCATAATTTGCCGTAATGGATATCGAATGTATTTCTTGGGTTTGTCTGTCGCTGGACAGCTCCTGGTGGCTATTATGCAATTTGAATAAAAAATGTTAACTTAATCTTGGTTTGACTTAAGTTTAATGACTTGGCAGTGGATGATAGCTCTTTAACTCTGAAAACGTTGCCAAATTGATCCCCCACAGTCAACTCAATATGAAACTTATTATCCACTGCCGATTTCCGTATATATTTAACGAATATTTTCGCTGCTGCCAGTGGCAACAGCTCTGCTTAGTTTGCCGACCCCTCGTTTAAAGTTTTCTTAACATCAATGGAAAGTTCTTATAAAATTAATACCAAAAAAATTTTTGTATCTGCTGCCAGTGGCAACTTTTCTGCTCACCTTGCTGACCACTCGCTAAATCTTTTCTTATCACAACATGTAAAGTTCTAATCAAATTTATACAATGTCAGCTTAAAATTTAGTATAAAATTTCTTTTCTGCTGCCAGTGGCAACATCTCTGTTCACTTTGCCGACCCCTTGCTAAAAGTTTTCTTATCACACAATAGGAAGTTTTAATAAAATTCATTTAATATCAGCTTAAAATTTCTCTGCTGCCAGTGGCAACACCTCTGCTCACATCGATGACCACTCGCTCTTCTTTCTTATCATAAAATGTAAAAAAAGATCTTGCTTCAAGTTCTCGTTTAACACATAAGAATGTGTGTTCTTTAAATATGTATACAATGTGAGCACAATAGTGTAGTTGAATGTTTTCTCTGCTGCTGGTGGCAACTTCTCTGCTCACATTGCCGACCTCTGACTTAAAGTTTTTACATTACAATTTCAAAAGTCTTCAAATATTTAAACATTGTGAGCTAAATGTGTTGTAAGCGAATATTTTCTCTGCTGCCAGTGGCAACTTTTTTGCTCACTTTGCCGACCGCTCATATTGCTTAAGAGCAAGTTCCTAACATATTTAAACAATTTGAGCTTAATATTTTGTATGGTAGCATATTCGCTGCTGCCAGTGGCAACTTTTCTGCTCGTTTTGCCGACCCCACACTTAAAGTTTTTAAATTTTCTCAAAAAAAAACTACTGCAAATGTTCTATTATGGTAAAAAAATCAAATTGTAGTTCAAGCAAAAGCCAATTTCCATGCATATCATAAATATTATTATATAAATGATTAAATAAATAATGAGATGCCAATGGGTATGCAAATTAAATATGATGCTTTTAAATTTCTGCTGCAATTTGTGTCAACTTTGCAAACCCACTCACACACACACACACACACAGACATCAACTGAGCGCTTCACTAAACCAAAGAGTCAGGAAGATGGAAAGACAGGCCGCTGATAGACCCTGACTGGTGGTGGTGCTGAGCGTTGACAAATCATTTCAGTTGCACTGCAGACAGTTGGAGTGTTGCATACAAAACTGTGACTAACTAACTGACAGACAGACAGACAGCCAGGCTGGCTGGCTGGCTGGCACACACATGTGTGTGTGTGTCTGTGTGAAATTAGATACATCATACGCCTGCTGACAGCAGCTAACAGATTATTTATAGTCCTCATCACCCATTTGCCATCCAATTTGGTTATGAATTTTTTCTTTTTTTTTTTGGATAACCGAAGCGAAGCCCCTGACAACTATGCAAATTGTTAGCTTTTACACTGAAAACAAACTGCAGGCAAAAGTTGTGCTTATTGAAAAAGTTTTGAACATTTGTCGTAATATTATGCAGGTCGCCTGAACCCTTGCCGGACCCCAAATGGTTTCACATCGCGAACTTTTCCCTTTGTCTGCGTGGCTGTTGCTCCTGCCGGGCTCCTGGTTCTTCATCATTCGAGGTGGCAAGAGCTAAACACCTTTATTTTGCATTTATTGTGTACCCGAGCGCAGGGAACAAAGCAAATGGCCGGTCCTTGGCATGGCAGGGGGCGCTTTGAAGGAGACCCTCGACGCGTTGATTGATTGTGTCAGGGAAAAAGAAAACGTGAGAGAGAAACTGAGAGGGTGAGATAGAAACAGCAATGGCAATTGCACATTGGTTTAGGTGGAGCTCAAAATTTCTTTGGATAAAACATATTTTCATGTTATATTATTATTTGGAAATGTGATTAATGTGGTTATAAGAGTGTTTTCAGTAAAAATAATGCTCAGTAAGGTTTGCCATTTCACCATTTCACCATTAATAGACTAACAAACGAACAGCACTTGCAAATAATTGAAGTGAAAGCTTACTTCGGCTCGGCAACACGTTTTTCTAACTAATTTGAACGACCTTTCCACTGAAAACAAACTAGTTTTTCTCACTAAGACTACTTGTCTATGACAGCTGTACTATATAGGTGGAATCATGGAAAAGCATAGCAAACTAAGAAATACAAAGTATGGAGGCGTTTTCTTTGAAAACAAAAAAGTTTTTCTCACTAAGACTACTTTTCAGACCCAACTTTTCTATGACAGCTATATTATATAGAAAGCAAGGAAAGGCATAGCAAACTTAGAAATACAAAGTTTGGAGGCGTTTCCATTGAAAACAAAAAAGTTTTTCTCATTAGGACTACTTTTCAGACTCTACTTTTCTATGACAGCTGTACTATATAGATGTTCGATATCGACCAAACTTGGTGGAATCATGGAAAAGCATAGCAAACTAAGATTTTCAAAGTTTGGAAGCGTTTTCTTTGAAAACAAAAAAGTTTTTCTCATTAGGACTACTTTTCAGACTCTACTTTTCTATGACAGCTGTATTATATAGATGTCCGATTTCGATCAAACTTAGTGGAATCATGGAAAAGCATAGCAAACTAAGAAGTACAAAGTTTGGATGCGTTTTCTTTGAAAACAAAAAAGTTTTTCTCATTAAAACTAGTTTTTCGACCGATCGTTCCTAAGACAGCTTAATGCTATAGTCCTCCGATCCGGCCGGTTACAACAAATGAGCAGTGTTTTTGTACTTTAAGACTTCGTGCAAAGTTTGGTGAAGATAGCTTTCAAACTGAAGGAGGAGATGGCATAGAAACAGACGGACAGACGGACAAGGCTAAATCAACTCAGCTCGTCCTGCTGATCAAGATTATATATATAGTACCCAGTGTATAATACATGAGGCCGGTTGCTTAAAACGCTGTATCTTTGATAGTTATACTCTGTACCAATATAATAAGTTTGTGCAAAAGTAGGTAACATCCAGAAGAAAGTATATCCGACCCCATAAAGTATATATATTCTTGATCAGCATCAACAGCCGAGTCGATATAGCCATGTCCGTCTGTACGTCTGTCTGTCTGTCTGTCTGTCCGTATGAACGCACAGATCTCAGAGATAGTAAGAGATAGAGGTTTGACATGTATGGGACATATGCTTCTTATGTCTGCAGGCAGATCAAGTTTATTTTCAATTTTGGCCACGCCCCCTCCCGCCCCCGCAATTTAGAAAAAACGTCATATCTCCCACAGTTTTGAAGATAGATGGCTTGTTCCTTCTGGACATATTTAGTTATTAGAATAACTTATCGATCCGCCAAAGGAATGAAGAAGATCGGATGAACGGTTTTCGAGTTATGATCAAAAGACAAAATTTCTTGGTACAGAGTATGTTATAGTCGGGCTTGACCGACTTTCTTTCTTGTTTTATTTCGGTTTTCTCCAAATTTTGACACAATATTCTCAGAAATTGTTGTACATGCAGGTGCAATGGTCCTTAAAACGTTTACGACTTCAGAGGGGGTTTAATTTTGAACTTGATGGGTACTCAGTTTACTTTAGAAGGGAGATCGCAGCTCGCGTTAGCCAGCAGCTTTGCCCAATGCAGCACTCTGTTGAGAGTAACAATTTCTGTTATAATTTTCACCAATTTCCACATTGAATTTAAAACAATCCTTCAAAATATTTGTGATATATTGCCCATGTATTAAGAGACCCTCTTCCTTTGTGGCTGTTCTCTCAACTCGTCCATACACCGCCATTGCTAGATTGCTTTTTTATTATTTTGTCTGAATCGTTCGAATTGGGGGCAATGGCAATGTAAATTGTTGACGCTCATTGAAAGGCTTTGGCTGCTGCTCGAGTGGCTGCCTGCCCGCCCGTTTGGCTGACTGTTTGCATAAGCCAACCAACGGCTGGCGTTTACCAAATCAAATGAAACGAATGCCAATACCAGGAGCTTTAAAAATTTAACAGTCTTGTTGACACAGGTGTGTGTGTGCCCCCAGTGGTGGCAGTGGCAACGTGCCGGGCATGTTAAAGTTGCGACCGCATATTAAATTACGGCCCACAGCAGAAAAAAAAATGGCTCGATTAGGCGGCGGACCAAGGCGTTGGCGTCTGTCTCATAGAGTTTATGCCCGGTCAACCGCAACAAGTCCCCGCGACAGCAATTTGTTGCGCATACGCACCAGCTTACCGCGTAAAAGTTTTCGTTTTTGTGGGTCATAAACGTAAAATATCTTTATTGTGAATGGCGCTTTGAGGTTAAAAATAAATCAGCGCCACCCACGTGGCGTATGCGTAACGTGTAAATTTATATGCCCCTGTGTGCGTGTGGATTTCGGGGGTGCCTTTTATGAGATTGTCGCTGACTTTGTTGCCTCTTCTGTTGCCTGCCTCTACTTAGTCGTCGTTACTTGATTTTTCGTTTTTTGTTTACTTTTTGTAGTCATTTGTGAAAATATTGCCTAACAAAGCGTTAATAAATGAGACATTTAATTAATTGCCATGCCACGGCTGCAATTTAATTATGTAATCTTAGCACTTCAGGCAAAATAAGAGCCTTCTGGGAACTTAAAATGCCAGCACATGTTTGGCATACACAAGAAAAAAGGCAAAACAGCAGAAACAACAAACAAAAATCGATTGAATTTTGTGTGAAAATAAATGTTTACGAATGCCAAGAATACTTTCTACAATCTATGGCTTGCCGTCTCACTGTGTGGCATAGATGAGCTCGCATAACACAAATTTTTGAAAGAATTAAAACACAAAACTGCAAATTGTGTCCGATTGAGATGCCATAAGCATAGATGCTAATTCAGCAGCTTGCTTTAAATTTGCTTTCCACAAACATTTTGTGAGTTTAAAACGGTTTGTGGAGTACATTTTGGTTTCGGAATTACAAAACTCTAAACTATACGATTTATTTGATATTTCTATGCATCAGAAGGTTGTCAAGAATGTTGAGCCTTAGACTTTTAAAGAAAACCCACATAATTTTGGTATAAGCATTGGTCCACTCCAAATACTCGACTACAAAGTAACTTTTGTAACGTTCCAAACAGTTTTTATCAATTCGTTAATACCGAATAACAGTCCAACGCTTTACCTTCTACTCTTTACAACTCATTAAACAGAAATTTCTGAAATTTTTATGGCCAATCTCTTTGCAAAATGATTTCTATCAACCTAAACGTCTTCAGATGTTATACATTATATATTTATACCCGTTACTCGTAGAGTAAAAAGTGTATACTAAAGTCGTGCAAATGTATGTAATAGGCAGAAGGAAGCATCTCCGATATCATAAAGTATATAGTATATATTCTTGATCAGCATCAACAGCCGAGTCGATATAGCCATGTCCGTCTGTCCGTCCGTCCGTCCGTCCGTTCGTCCGTCTGTATGAACACCTAGATCTCAGAGACTAGAAGAGCTAGAGCAACCAAATTTTAGATGTAAGCTAGTATTGTCTGTAGGCAGATCAAGTTTGTTTCAAATTTTGGCCACGCCCCCTCCCGCCCCCGCAATAAAAATTAAGATATCGAGCTCAGATTTTGCAGTTTAGTCTATGTGGCCATTATCTACAATCTCACAAATTTTTAAAAGGATCGGATAATAAATGGCCGAGGTAAAAAAATGTTGCATACTTATCCGAGCCGCATGAGGTTATTAAACACTAATTGAACTGAGTAACGGATATTTCGAAGTCGGGCAGGCCGACTTCAACTTACGCTCTCGTTTTATCCTATTTCTTCATTGGATTTCATACATTGTCCTTTGACTTTTTCATCTTCTGTCCTAAACTTTTCAATTTCATTGAAATCTGACCCTTTTCCTTTCCCGTTTATGATAATGTACCTTAGTGCATCTTTTAAGCAATGTATAAAGTCGCTATGCTATCCACATCTTGCTTTCCAAATCACTTGAGCAGTCTAAATTTCCTACTAATTCACTTTAAAACGAGAGCGTATATTAAAGTCGGTCCAGCCCGACTTTGATATATGCGTTACTCAGTGGAATTCGTGGTTCATTACCTCTTCTAATGTTAATTAACAGAGCATTAACATTAATTTGAAAGTTTCAACATTCTGTTAGCACATGCGGCTCAGAGAAGTATGCAACGTTTTTAATAGCCTTAGCAGAGATACTGCCATTATTATCCGAAAACATGTAAAAAACAAGGAAATATACAAATTTCTTGCACAACAACATAGCACATGTTAGTTGCCTCATGTCACAAATGCTATTTATGCTTTTCTACGTTCGTTCCTAACTTAGAAAGGGATTGAATTAAGTAGATTAGTAGATCCTGTGAATTGTAATTGAAGCTCGTGCTCGGGATTACTCCAGAAAAAAATGATTGAATTTTTCTCGCCGTTTTTCAGTACATTAAATAAGTTTAACTATATTGTTTCTCGTTGAAAATTTGATGAAACAAGGCGGTTTTTAGTATTTTTAATGTGCTGGTCTAGGTGGACCTTTCTGTGGTAGTGGCCATATGTAAGTTACTGGAAAACTTCTCAGGCTTTTAAATTGATGAAACGGTTCAAAATTTTAATTGTAACAATCCTTGCAAAGAAGGGCTGTCATGCCATTCAAAGTGGCACTGGTGGGTTGTGTGTGACACCGGTGCATTCAACAAAAACCAATAGAAAAAAGCTGAACAACGAAAAACGTTGCCCAAAAATAAGGGCACACGAGTGTGACGTATGAAAATTTTTATTTTGTGAGTCTTTCGTGACTTTTATGAAAATTTGCTAACACACACTGCGCGAGCTCAGAATTTCTGGACTCGCTGCTCTTTTGACACAGTTTCTTCTCAGTTTTAAGACTATAATTTTTGGTTTTAGATTGATTTATTTCTTATTGAAGGTATATTTAATGACTTGACAGCGGATTTTGCATATTTTTCAATAGATCCAAAATCCGCCGTCTGTTTATGACTTTACCTGGGTAAGAAAAATTTTTATATTTCCAATCAGTAATACCAAGATCTTTTTGTTATACCCTTGCAAAGGGTATTATAATTTTATTATAATAAGTTTGCAACGCATAGAAATATTCATTTCCGACCCCATAAACTATATATATTCTTGATCAGGGTGACGAGCTAAGCCGATTGAGCTTTGTCCGTCCGTCTGTCCGTCTGCTTCTACGCGAACTAGTCCCTCAGTTTTAAAGCTATCGAGCTGAAATTTTGCACAGAGTCTTCTTTTTGCTGCACACTACTAATATGTCGGAACCGACCGGATTGGATGACTATATCTCATAGCTCCCATAGGAACAATCGGTGGGAAAACTAGTTTTAGTATGAAAAACTTTGATCTTTTGAATGGAAACGTCTCCAAACTTTGTAATCGTAGGTTTTATATGTTTTTTTATAATTCTACCAAGTTTTATCAAAATCGGACAGCTTTATGGTATAGCTGCCATACAAAAGATAGCTCTAAAAAACAGTCTTAGTGTGAAAAACTTTTTTGTTTTTAATGGTAGCATCCTGCAATTTTGTACTTGTTTGTCTCACATGCTTTCACATAATTAAACAAATTTTTGGCCAAATCGGATGACTATATCATATAGCTCCCATACGAAAAAGAGCATTTATTTGAAAATTTTTAAGCAAGCATTTGCATAGCTTAGCTTTATCGTTTTTTCTTATCCTTTATAAACTCTTCATTTCGTCAGGCAATAAGCTTGGTCCAGAATTCGGATATCGCCTCTTTAACTAGGCTACGTCTTCCCTTTTATCACTGTGGCATAGGGTGCTCCGGCATTTTGTCGTTCTATGTGACGTATAATTTGTGCAAGTCCCTGAAGTACTGAAGAAGTTTCAGACCGGAGGTATACAACCCGTGGAATTGCTTAAGTTAGCGGTTAGCGGTTTTTGAAAGCCTCGAACTGTTAGATTTTGGTTGATATTTTATGGAATCGTTAAAACATATTCGGAGCTACTAGTGGTAAATGTCAAATATGATAGAACTTGTGTTCTTGGGGGAAGAATCGAACCTTTTTCCAAAAGTAAGTGGGGGGGAAGTAGTCGTGAACCGTTTCTAAGCGGACTAGCCAAGTATTTTTTCTCAAGAAATTTGATGGCTGAGTTGATCTGTAAATGTACTTAGATGTTTTTGTCCATTGAAACCTGCCTAGGAACCAGTTTCCTATAAACCATTATAGCCATAGACTCAAAGTTTGATCTGATTCCAAACCGTTTGCGAGTTGGCTTAAAAAATATTGTAAGTAAAAAGTGAAAGTCCTTGTAAATACTAGCAGTCTTACCCACATGAGCACAAAAATAAATTGAATTGCATACACCCGGGCGCAAGGCGCACTTGACAGCTGGCCACAAAAGCCAGCCAGTGCCAGTCAAAGGCGAAGAAGGAGCCGAAGTGCAGACGTCAACACTCACGTTTCTGTGGCTGCGGCTGTGTGAGTGCTGCCATAATAAGCAGCAAAGGCAACCAAAAAGCAATGTTTATTTTGATTTACAAACAGAGAGTCAGGCGGGCAGGCAGGCGGGCAGGCGGGCAGGCGGCAGCATCTCAACGTTTCACTTGACTACAAGGGAAATGTTTTGCGTCAGAGCATTGTGCTGCCCGGCAAACACAAATAAAACAACACCAACACCAACACAAATCTCTACCCATTTCACTCAGTTGGCGCAACAAGCCTCCAGCTTATCGGTTAAGCCGCCTGCGACAGGACATTTAATCTGGTTGTATTAAGTTGGTATGGAGAAGCGACCCGAGACCAAGACTAAGACCAAGACCAACACAACACAACACAACAGCAACGGCAACAGCAGCAGCTTAAAGTGTGCTTCACATGAAAACGGAGGCGTGGCCTGGCAAAAAGGGTAATGCCTTAGCCATTCTCGGAATTGTTATTCTACTCCAACAAGTTAAAACCGAATCCCAGAACTTTTCCGTATTCTGTGTGTGCCAATTTGAGAAATGTCATGGGGCTAATGTGATATGCGTCTCTTTTGGCAGAGTGGCGTCAATTTGAGGTTTGACGCAAATTGGCAACGCCACAATGAGAATGCCCAAACCCAAAACATGTTTCATCAACTTTCAACAAAATTTCGAGAATTTTGTAGTGAAAATGTCAAACAGATTCATTAGGGACACGCGTCCAGGAAAATGTTTGCATATGTGTGTGGGCAACTTAAATTCAGCTAATTTAGAGTGGTTGGCAAATGAAATGTTAAACTGATATTTGAGACAGGTTTACAATAGTTGGTTCAGAATTATTTGCCTATAAATTACTGACATACAAGCGATAAAATTGCATCCTACTCTATCTAGATTGGATTATATGAATAGCATTTTTAGATTTTTAAATTATTTTTCATGTTTAATTAGAAGGCTGGCCTCATTTGCGAAATAAGTCTTGTATGTTACATTTCAACAAGCTGGTTCTGTACGCCGTTTTAGTTGTTTTGAGCGACTTTTTCTGTTCACATTCCAGTGATTTCATCAAATTGATATTTTGTGGTAGAGTTCTAGTTTCATTGGCATAAAATGTTTACCGTTTTGTACTTAAAACTTAAAGGAAGTACTTATAAAGGGTGATTTTTTAGGAATTTTTTAGGATTTTTTAGGCTATAGGAAAGCTTTTCAAAAAAAAACACATACAATTCAGAAAAATGCATGAAATCTTTATTTGAATCGATAGTACGGTCCATATAATTTAATGTTTGAAGATTATTTCATGCAATAGTTGACCGTAACTGCGCCTCAAATGGTCCATCCGCTTAGTCCACTTTTTTACCGAAAAAACTTTCTCTTGATCTTAATAAATCACCCTATATTAATAAATCACCCTATATTAAGTACGAAACATTCTCAAATCAAAAACCCTCCATTAAAATTATGCAAATAAGACCAAAGATTCTTGTACTAAAATCCTTTCGTACTTACAGTAAACTTTAGAAATTAATTCACACCTAATTCTAACACACCTTTCTTATGAATGAAGTTCTTATGAAGTAAGCACACACACAGAGAAAAAATACAGAATTTCATACTTGGATCAAGTATTTTCGAGATTAATAGTTCGATAAGAGTGAAAATTCTCAATCCAAGAGCGAAATTCTTGAGCCAAGTATAAACTTTTGATGCCTGTTTTCTTGATCCAAGAGCTTAAATACTTAATCTAAGTACGCATCATTCTCATCTCAAGCAGAATAGTTCTTGAATCAAGTACTAAACATACTTAAATTCAAGATATCTCATTCTTAAATCAAGAGTATACAGCATTGTCCAAAATCGAGAACGTTCTTTATAGTGTCAAGAGCTCATCAGATTCAAGAGTAAGATCGTTTACTCTTAAATCAAGAGCCTTCACAGATTCCAATTTAAAATCAGTAGTTTTTATACCCTAGCAGAGGATATATTGAAATTGTTCAGATGTTTCTAAAGCATAGAAGGAGCATTTCCGACCATGTAAACTATATATCAGCATGACGAGCTGAGTTGATATAGCCGTCTGTTTCTATGCTATATCCTTCGTCAGTTTTAAAGCTATCGCCACCAAACTTTGCACAAAGTCTTCTGGTACAAATACGCTGCACATTTGTCGTAACCGGCCGGATCGAATGACTATAACATATAGCTGGCATAGGAACGATCGTTGGAAAAACTAGTTCTAGTGAGAAAAACTTTTTTGTTTTCAATGCAAATGACTTCAAACTCCGCATTTACTAGTTTTCTATGTTTCTACATGATTCTGAGAATTTTGATCGAAATCTGACTTTTATATAGTATAGCTGCCATAGAAAAGTAAGGTTAGAAAAATAGTCTTAGTAAGAAAAACTTTTTTGTTTTCAATGTTAACCCCTAAAAAATAAGCAAATATTTATTTTATAAGTTTTCACACAGTTCTTCAAAGTTTTGTAAAAATCGGATGACTATAACATATAGCTGTCATAGGAACGATCGGTCGAGAAACTAGTTCCAGTGAGAAAAACTTTATTGTTTTCAAAGAAAACGCCTCCAAACTTTGCATTTCTTAGTCTGCTATGCTTTCACATGATTCTGAGAAGGTTGGTCGAAATCGGACATCTATATAGTATAGCTGTCTTAGAAAAGTAGAGTCGGAAAAGTAGTTTTAGTGAGAAAAACTTGTTTTTTCAGTGGAAATGTGTTTCAAATTAGTTAGAAAAAACGTGCTGCAGGGGTATACAAACTTCGGCGGAGCTGAAGTTAGCTTTCCTCTATTTTTTTTTTTTTTTGGATGATTTTCAAATAATATTTCAGACATATCCAGCCAAAAAAGGAAACTAAAAATCATCTAATTGATATTCTAATTAGCTGTTTAGCAAACAATTTTTTAGCTGAAGTTTCACTAAAAACTGCAGGAGGATTGATAAGTAAGTTAAGATATGATAATATCTTGATTTTTTAAATTTTTTTTAATCCTTTTTAAATCTTCTTGAAAAAGAGATTTTTTTAGATTGTTTTTTATACCCTTGCAAAGGGTATTATAATTTTGCCCAGAAGTTTGCAACGGATAGAAATATTCATTTCCGACCCCATAAACTATATATATTCTTGATCAAGGTGACGAGCTAAGCCGATTGAGCTTTGTCCGTCCGTCTGTCCGTCTGTCTGTCTGTCTGTTTCTACGCGAACTAGTCTCTCAGGTTGAAAGCTAGCGAGCTGAAATTTTGCACAGAGTCTTCTTTTTGCTGCACACTACTAATATGTCGGAACCGACATATTTTTTATAATACTACCAATTTTTATTAAAATCGGACAACTATATGGTATAGCTGCCATACAAAAGATAGGTCTGAAAAACAGTCTTAGTTAGAAAAACTTTTTTGTTTTTAATGGTAGCATCCTGCAATTTTGTATTTGTTTGTTTCTCGTGCTTTTACATAATTCTACAAGTTTTTGTCCAAATCGGATGACTATATCAAATAGCTCCCATACGAACGATCGGTCGGAAAATGGGAAAAAGAGTATTTTTTTTTTGAAAATATGTAAGCGAGCACTAGCAAGGCTATAAAAACTTCGGCACAGACGAAGTTAGCTTGGCTTTCTCGTTTTTTCCTCTCTCAGTGTTGGACTTAGATTCACTCAAATTTTATGAGCTCACTCTCTGCCCACTTCTTTGGACTTTCCAATTTGAAAATGTTTTGTGAATTTAATGTCAGCAACTTGGATTGCATTCCACACGTTGCGTTTAATTGGCTTAAGTGCTTCTTAAACTATAACAAAACCATCTACATCTAGTCGTTCTCTCCAGATTTTCGATTGTTTTAAAGCAATTTGATTGCTGGGGCAAATATTGAACTAATCAAATGCAGCCAATGGTAAAGGAAGTGGTATGAGTGCGCACTCTCTCTCTCTCTCTCATTCTCTATGTGTGCGTAGTTGGCGGAAACAAAGGACCATGGCATGAATCTACCTCAAATGGCTGTTCACACCAGTGCCAAAGCGTAAACGAAACTAATTTCCGGCCAAACAAAAGCGCATCAAACCGGAAATCGAGTTAAGGGGATAAGATAAAGGCACCAAAAAGGACATGCCATGGCGTGACTCTAATTAAGGCTTCCTTTTTTCTTTCAAATGAGTCGCATTGGGCGTGGGGAAATGTTTTACAACCTCTCGTGAATGTAGAATGATCACCATCAGGTGATGGCAAGTAAATAAATAATGCCCACCCTCGCACTCGCTCTTGCTCTCTTCATCAAGACCACCCAACCATCCAGCCTGACAGTCAGCAAAGTGCGAAACAAACGAGGTGCCTGTAACAACCCAAAAAGTTGTCCAAGTGGAGCTGAAACTACGATTACGTGTCTCGTGCTGTGTGGGTATCTACGGGTGAAGTTTGCTGCATGGCCATGCTCCTCCTCCTCCTCCTGCTGCTCCTGCTGCTCCTTGCCTGTGCAGCTGTGTCTCAGCTGAAAGTGAGTGCAACTGCTGGCTATACAATATGCATATTGTTGTTTTATTTTATGCTGCTGGGTACTTGAGGGATTTGTGGGGGGTATATTAGATGTGACAACTTGTAGGTAACACAGCCATGTTGAAGCAGCTGCAGAGAAACGCTTTATAATGAAATAGTAGACGAGGCAGTAAGTGTTTTAGGCTCGAGTTTAGCCGCTCTAACCTGTGCCTGGGGGTATCCCTTAGTCGAGTATCTATCAGATGGTATCCAGGGTCTATTACTTTTTTTTTTTTCCTTTTTAAGTGCACCCACATTCTCTCGTTCAGTTGCATTTGCATGCACTCTGCATGCCAGTTTCGTTTTTATGCATTTTTCATCAGGCAAACAGCCATTTGTGCATTTGTGTGTAGGCCAGCCATGAAAAATGCATTTCAATTTGTTTTGCTGCTTTAAAACAAAGGCTAATTAATGGCCACTTCTATGTACAAGGAAAACCCACACCCTCACTCACACACCCCCCCACTCAGAGGGCTTTCATGGCATGAATGAATGAATGAATGAATGAATGGAAAAAAAGGGTCAGTCTGGTTACTAGGCAATGTAAGTGCTACCTGAGTTTCACGCCCACCCTTAAAATAATTACGAGGCTTTAATAATGATGCAGTGCAGCCACTCACTCACTTTACACACACTGAAACGTTCAAGTTCTGTTAATGGAAGCCATCGTGGAAAAACCCGGCTTGTCTAGCTTCACTCGCTTAATTTCCGGTCTGTTGTTCAGTCAGCGCACTAATTAAAAGTTCAGTCAAATAGTCAAGGGTTTCCGACAAAATCCAAGGCGAAGCAGAAAAAAAACCAGAATTGATGACCTTGTGGTCTCCAGGTCGGTGTCTGCTCTAGCATTTCGATATGTGCAGGTCATACCGGTTGTACTATATGTTCAACAAAAGGTTTAACTTTTTCCTTGGTCAACTTATTTGTGCAGTTTTTTTGTTAAATGTATTCGAATAGTTTGCTTTGAGCTCTGTGTGAGCAAAGCTTACACAATCCTCACCAGACTCAGCGGAGTCCTCTTTGCAGGGAGCTTGAAGCCATCTTCTTTCAATCAACACCAAAAACGATTATACCTTAATACATTTCAGCTTCCTCTTCATTGGGGAATGTTACCTATGTGTGTGTACCCATTTAGCCGCACTGTAAGTGTGAGAGAGGATTTCTTGCTCTCACTTCTTTCTGCTCTTTTGCTTTGACAGATCCTAGCTTGAAATTAGCCTTTTCGGATTGATACATGTATTGAATTGATGAATTGATTAAGGCAGTGTTTCATGGTTTTAAATCTTAGCCCTGGCTTCAGCTTTGAATGAGATAGAAGTAGAGCAGTAGCATAAGCACAGAATTTCATCTGGAGCACTATTGCTTTATAAAGTTGCTAAATACTATCAAAATACAAAGCAAACAAAATCGGAACGCACAAACTTTGCCATTCACACAGACTTATAGCAAATAGCGCTCTGTTTGCTGTCAGTCGCCGGCTAGCGGTCGATGAGGGCAGGTCAGAGCTAGTTTAAAACTAAGTTATTGACTTAACAGCCCCAAAGAGCCATGTATTTTTCGCTCAAAAGAAAGAGAGGCCGAATTCGAACAACAAAGTTTGAGAAGCTTTCCATGGCTACTTACTTTATACTGCTGACGCCAACTGCCGGTGAATGTGTCCGGGGGTGTAATTATACTCTGTACCGAAGGTACATAGAGTATTATAAGTTTGTGCAAAAGTATGTAACAGGCAGAAGGAAGCATCTCCGACCCCATAAAGTATATATATTCTTGATCAGCATCAACAGCCGAGTCGATATAGCCATGTTCGTCTGTCCGTCCTTCCGTCTGTCCGTATGAACGCACAGATCTCAGAGATGGTAAGAGATAGAGGTTTGACATGTATGGGACATATGCTTCTTATGTCTGCAGGCAGATCAAGTTTATTTTCAATTTTGGCCACGCCCCCTCCCGCCCCCGCATTTTAGAAAAAATCCTCATATCTCCCACAGTTTTGAAGATAGATGGCTTGTTCCTTCTGGACATATTTAGTTATTAGGATAACTTATCGATCCGCCAAAGGAATGAAGAAGATCGGATGAAAGGTTTTCGAGTTATGATCAAAAGGCAAATTTTCTTGGTACAGAGTATGTTATAGTCGGGCTTGACCGACTTTCTTTCTTGTTTTTTAAAGGAAACACCTTCTTATTAGATGTCCCGAGGCGGAATCGAATCCACAACCTCATTGCTCAGCAGGCTGTATCACAACCAGCCACACTGAGCTAGTTGGCATCGCTTTATTTTCTCATATTAGTTTACTCTCGTTTCTTACTCTGGTAGAGAGTGATAGTAGTAGGACAGGCACTCGGCTCTATTTTGAGGTTCACCAACTTTAAGCGGCATGTTGAGACTTCACAGCCCCAGAGACCTTAGACGACACTTTCTGAATCCAAGATAAGGCCGCACACTCAGAAAAAACTGAGTGCTGGCAAAGCTGTAGATTGTTGGGGATTGAATTTATACCATGTTGTACTTAAAGAAAGTACTTAGCATCCGAAAATCGACAAAAGGAACTTAATTATCATTGCCTTTTTCATTTCCAGTTTGAATTGGTATAAGCTTTAGTATTTAATTGGTTTAAATTAAGAAAATTTTTTCTTCTCTTCTCTTTTTCAGAGTTTATAAGAATTCAATAGACAATATTTTCTATTTAACGGTCTGGATTTTTGAATAATTAAGACTTAAAGTATGCTTAAAATAGTTATAAGTTCAATTTCAAAATTACTTTATAAAACCGGAAACAGATTGTCGTACTTATATTAAGAATTTTGTATTTCAAACAAGTATTTTCGTATTTAACGCCTTGTTGATATCGTTTATACCTTATTTAAGTACAAAGTTCTTGAGTTTTAGGCATGAAAATTTACCAAGTTCGATCAGTTATGGATGGGTTGCTTGAACCAGGAGATCGAAAGCAACGATAATACCTGAATAGAACACCTGCATAACTAAAACCAAGCACAGGTAGAATTCAATGTCAGCATTGAAATCAACCGCATAAGTCTAGGTTACAGCACCACGAACTGAGGCACATATTCTGTTTTTTGAAAATGAACCCAAACATTGATAGACTATGCACACACACACACAAGGGATTGGTTAGTGGTTACACCCCTGCCCACCATCCCACACATAAATATCCATACGTGCTTGCATTTATGCATCTACATATATATATTATATATATATATTTTTTTGTGGGTTGTTCAACATTTTGCAGTAAAAAAGAAGAAAAAAAACACAAAAACTTCGCCATGGCAACCTAACTAACTTATGTTCCACCCACACACACATGCCCACAGAGAAATATGTACGTGTGAGTTATGGGCGTGACATGGCAGGAGGTTAACTTAAGCCGATTAAGGAAAATTGAATTTTCAATTCTCAATTGATTGCACTCGACGACCATAAACGAATTCAATTGCAAACCGATTCCCACATTTGGCGCGTCCTTCAGCAGAGCCAAACCAAAAAAAAAGGACTAATTTATGCAGGTTAAGTGATTCGGATTTTGATTGATTTTGTCTGTGATTTGAAAATATTAGACAATGGATGATGGTTAGTTGGTGTCCAAGACAGTGGTAATCTGATTAAGCTGATGGTTCAGCTAAATGTTTGCTAAATGCTGATGTAAGATTGTATACAAAATTGATTGCCGAGGGCAGTTTGAGTAGAAGAAAGCTTTAGAAAACTGAAGTAAAATACATTTTCAATAGTAAGAAAAACTAAAAAAGGATTTTAAGAATTAAGAGAAATTTGTTATTAAAATTGGGAAAAAATAAACATTTTTTTTTTAGTTTAGAAAAATATAAAAACAATTTTTTTTTTAAATTTCACAAAATTTAAAAGAATAATCTTAATAAATTTTGGGTTTTGGGGATTTGGTTTTTTTTTAATTAAAAAAAAAAATTAAAAAATATTAAAAAAAAAAAATAATCTATGAAAAATTTTTAAAAAATCTTCAAAATCTAACCAAAATTTTAAAAAAATTAATTTAAAAATCAGATTTTTTTTTTAAATTTCACAAAATCTAAAAAAATAATTTTAGTAATAAAAAATAAAGAAAAATTTTACAAAATCTTCAAAATCTAACGAATATTCCAAAAAATGAAAATTAAAAAATTCAGGATTGTGTTTTTTCAATTTCACAAAATTTAAAAAAATAATCTTAATAATAAAAAATAAAGAACAATTTTACAAAATCTTCAAAATCTAACGAAAATTCCAAAAAATGAAAATTAAAAAATTCAGATTGTTTTTTTTAAATTTCACAAAATCTAAAAAACTAATCTTAATAATTAAAAATAAAGAAAAATTTTACAAAATCTTCAAAATCTAACGAAAATTCCAAAAATGAAAATTAAAAAATTCAGATTGTTTTTTTTTAAATTTCACAAAATCTAAAAAAATAATCTTAATAAATTTTGTTTTTTTTTTTTAAATTACAAAAAAAAATATTAAAATATTAAAAAAAAAAATGAAAATTTAAAAAAAACTTCAAAAACTAACAAAAAATCCAATAAAGAAAATTTAAAAATTCCGATTTTGTTTTTAAATTTCAGAACAACTAAAATAATAATGTAAATAAATTATGGCTCTTAACTGGCTCCAAAACGTGTTCTTTTTGTTTAAAAAAATTCTGAAAAATTATGAAAAATTAGGAAAAATTAAAAAACAGTCTTAGCACAAAACACCATTCGAATTTCACGAGCTTGTCTAAAATTTGGCACTAACTTAAATAACAGTTGCATCTACCCAACCCAGCCCTCTGCCATTTGTAAGGACCAGCCTTCAAAACCAAAGCTATTTCAAGCATATTATGTTTCTTGGAATTGATTTATTCTTGGCGCAAAAAAAAAAATCTTTTCCCATGCAAAGTTTGTTGCTTTTAGTTAAAAATAAAATCCTCTTTTCTGCCGCCATTTCCCAATGGAATCCTAAGCTTTTGATGGCTCCTACAGTTGTCACATTTCTCACTGTACTGTCCCCCCCCCCCCCCATTTTGGTTTGACTTTTAGTTTTTAAAAGTTAACTTTTGCGGCAAATACTTTGACAAGTTGGAGGTCAACAGAAGAAGCCACCACAAAGTTAAGCATAAAAGAAGAAGGGGTATTCTTTTCTTCTTCTTGTTATTTCCAATTGTCTTATTATGCGTTATAAATCGTCTGATGAGTGTTAAACTGACTTGAAACGGCCACAAAATCAAAATCCGAATATATGCAAACGAGCATAAAAAGCCTTTTAAAAAGTCGCCTACGCGCACACGATTTTGGGGGGTTGACCTGCCTTCTTCATATTTTCCCAAATATGTATTTCCTGCATATTTTTGTTTTTGTTCTCTTTCTTCCAAATCATATTAAAGGTACCCGCTGGTATGTGTGTGTGTGTGTGTGTGTGTGTGTGCGTGCACGCGTGTGTGAGGGTTTATTATGAAAATTCCATGAATTACTCGCGTATAAAAGTCATCATTAATTTCTCTGTGACGCTTTTTTGACAACCATTTTCGAATTTATTCACTCATTCATGAAAGGAAAGCAGCAGCTGGCCTCCCTTGTTGGCCCTCCTCCCAACCACCTCTCCCTCCTCGCTTTTTAAGGCCAAGTTGTGGCATGTAAGGCGGCCACTTTCAAGTTTTTATGCCAGCTTCATGTATCATGTAGCGTTTGTTAAGGGGATGCACGTTTTGTAGGTCTTGTGGATTGTGTGTTGTTTGTATAAAGATAGAACTTTTCTAACAATTGTTCAATTAATGTAAATTAAAATGATAAAAACTACTTGTGAGAGTCAAATATGGAGAAAATTGAAGCGTTTCAACAACAGAACTGAATCGTAATAGATCTTACCTCTAGGTACAATTGTTGGATCATTTCTTCAACACACGAGATGAAAAGACTTCTGCTAGGGCATAGACTGCAGGCGCCTCTGTTTAAAAGCCTTTCTGCTTAACAAGATAATGCTGAATAATATGTATTATTCATCTGCATTTAAGACTTAGAACTAACTTAAGAAATTACCAACGAAACTGCGACTAACTAAAATTTGTATCTTATTTGAGAAACCTGAACCGAAGCCATAGTATACAAACAATCACTATCATTTCGTCAATTTCTTATAATTTCAAGTTGAAATCTTCCACCTATCTTTCATCATTCAAAGACCAGGCTCGTTTTGAAGGCATTGTGAGCAACCTTGTGAAGTTTCTCTTGTGAAAACAGCGCTATTAACCGAACCGGTGGTCTTAAGGCCTCCATAAACCACTCAACCAAACCAGTCCCCATTCGCGATCGATTTGCATTTTGGCTTTTATTAGCTCGAAAATAAAAACCCCAGGCTGAAAACCCCTGAAAACCCTGAACCGGACCAGGTGCCAAACCTTTTAAACTTATGACTTCTATCACTTGAACCCGATCCACATCCAAAACCAAACCAGTCCCCATTCGTGATCGATTTGGATTTCGGCTTTAATTAGTTCAAATGATAAACCACAGTCTTAAAACCGGTGCTGAACCAAAGCCCGGTTTGGTTCGGGTTGCTTGTGTCCCTCGAACCGGACCAGGTGCCAAACCTTTTAAACTTATGACTTCTTGCACTTGAACCCGGTCCACATCTGTTTGAAAGAAAAGAAGTATTATCTAGGCCAGGAGTGCCCGCGCTATATACGCTTCAGGCGCATTTGTTGTTGTGTAGCGCCAAGCGACTGCCGAGCGTATGAATCTCACGTTTAATGAAATTGCAGTAAAACTTCGAAAACACTTCTCGTGACTCCAAAGTCAACTGCGGTGTATGGTTTTAACGCATGTCTCAAGTCATCCTATTTGTGGCTATACGTGAAATCATGCCATTGAGTATGAAATGCAGAAGATATCTCAAAGTTGGTTTAATATCCATTCTTACTGCCATTTACCAATTTACCTCAACCAAAGACGATCTTGAAATGGAAGCCGAAAATGTTAATCATCCGGTAGATTTCTTAAACTCTTTGTATTTGCTGGCATGGCGCCTTATCATTGGCTTCTTAAAGTTTGATCTGAATAATTGTGTAAGTGTTATGCCATATGTGGCATGTTCTTGAGTTGGCAAAAGTTCCACACTCCACAAAAAAAGGTGTGGAAGGCTTCTTAAAGTTTGATCTGAATAATTGTGTAAATGTTATGCCATATGTGGCATGTTTTTGAGTTGGCAAAAGCTCCACACTCCACAAAAAAAGGTGTGTATATGGCAGGGATACAAACCCATCGGAAATACGAACAGGTTCGGTTCCTTGGGTTGAGCAACATGGTATTTGGTGCTAACTGAATCGCAGTTTCAGCTCGGTTTAGTGGTTTACTGGTGAATTTTCAGACATTCTATAATCTGAAATTGAAATCCTAGAAATCATTTGAATAGCTTATAAATCCTTATATAAAGCCAATGGCATTACTCAAGAATGTAGTCTAATGAGAGGGATACTAAGAGGTCTGTTAACAATTACAATATGGGTTTAATATGGGCACAAGTCATTCTTAGAAGATACTGCGCTCCTTAGAGGTATCCCTTTGCGAGGATCCATCAGCGAATCGTTGTTTAACCGAAATTCAAATGAAGTTTTATAAGGGAAACGATACATCATTGTCTGAAGTTAAGCGTCTAAGGTCTTAAAACTCGTCACTGAAGTGAACCGAACCAAACCAAACCATTTTGTTAAGTGGTTTTTGGTTCTGTTCAGCGTTTTGAAAACTATGTCGATTCGGTTTAGCAACGGAGTTAGCGGTTCGGTTAGGGTTCGGTTCCAAGGAGAAGCTATTAGGACTACAGTGCAAAGTCAAAGTAATTCGCTCATATTGTGAGCAAAACTCTCTTTAAAAATGTAATATTCAATTGAAGTAAGACCTTTTAATATTCTAACCAGAGCTGCAAACCGGTTTTGAACCGAACCGGTTCGAACCCGGAATTCCGACTTTCAGATTACTGTGAACCGAACCTTGAACCGAACCTCTTAAGGTATTAAAGCTGAACCTGAACCCGTTCCGAACCCAAAATTTCGGTTCGGTTCAACAAAAATTATAGATTTGCACTATTTCCCAGTGACTTCTTCTGTTATCCTGATGGAATTATCCACATTACTGTGACACTGTCGTATGTGGACTACAAAATTGCATTTTACTTTAGGGGCTGTATCCAGAACTTCGAAGTTTTTATTTCGTCACAATACTTTATATAAGTAGAAAAACTTTGTCATTGCTTTGATGGTCATGAGCTGTATGAAAGTGTTTCTATCAGGGATGCAAACCACTCGAATATATAGACTGGTTCGGTTCAGTGGTTCAGACAGTTTCTGAACCGCCGGTTCGGTTCATTACATGGTTTTTTGAGCTGACTAAACCGCGGTTCCGGTTCGGTTCAGTGGTTCACAAAGGTACATTATGATTTCTGTTGTCATGTGACTTTTGCTCACTTTCAAATTGCATTCCTATTTGAATATCTTTAAAATCCTTAGAAGATTGTCCCAAATATATTATGTCCGGATTCAAAGGATTCGTCTATATGTTCCTTGAGGAACGATCTTCGAAAACAGAGAATGTCGGCTAGAAAAGAGTAGAATAGAAAAGTGTAAAAACTCCCCTGGTTAGGATTGAATGAAGGTGAAGAAATATTACAGAAAATTCCAAATATTGTCCACTAGATGAAAGAATGTAGATTGATGGTTTGTATATTAAGAGATCGGAGGTCAATTACAGAAGACTTGCAAGATTACTTGTTTTTACATTTTCGTCAAGTCATCCTTAAAAGTTCCAGCATCGGTAAGAATGTAGAGTCAAACGAAATGCAGAAAAATGATCTTAGGGAAACGATTCAAATTCCCAAATTAATAAGTATCATTGGCTAGAGGAAAGCGAGTCCCGTCTTAAAAGTCGTCAGAGAACTGAACCGAACCGAACCGAACCGATTTTATTTGTAATTTTCGGTTTGGTTCAGCAATTCTTAAAGGAAGCCGGTTCGGTTTGCGGTTCGGTTCACCAGCTGGAATAAGCGGTTCGGTTCGGTTTAAAACCGGTTCGGTTCAGAACCGGTTTGCATCCCTGGTTTCTATTTCTATAAAGTATTGTGAAATCCCATCCCAACTCAAAATCAAGACAAATCCCTTACAGTTTATGTCGGTTCTAGGTCGCCTTCTATATAAACGAACCAAGGTTCGAACCAAAACCTTGGCCCAAAAACCTCGAACCTCCAAATTCTGAACCTGAACCATTGGTAAATTTTGGTTCGAACCCGCGAGCCGGAGATCCATGAAATTTTTTGGGTTTGCAGCCCTGATTCTAACACATTCATTTCACATTCATCCACAAGTTCTGAGGACAACTTGAGTATTTTGAAGTCGGCTACTGCTCAAGAAAACCATTCATACTTAATTCCTTTTTACGAGTTCATCAAAGTTGTTGCTGATATTTTAAAGATGTGGGCCATGTGACGGGGATAAACAAGGTCATAAAAGAAACAAAAACAAAAAGCAGAAAACAACCACGCGGGACGCATAAAATGCGCCAAAGATTGCGGCAAATGCCGCACAGATTCATCAGGCGTGGCGGCAACAGCTGCAACAACAATACGGGGCCGAACAATGCCTGGCGGCGAGCATTTATTATGCATACGCCCCGTAGTGCATATTTGTAGCGTGATAAAATCAGTTAATAGTCGGATGAATAAAACATGACCGAAAGTTGCACGCACCAGAAATCTCTGCCGCGCCCCGGTTAGAACGAAAAGAGCTGGCACTGCACGTCTAATAAAAATTACAGCAAACATCAGCCCGCCATTTGCCGGGTGTCTAAAAAAACTAATTTACTTGTCAGTTTTAATTATTGTGGACTATTTAGCGAAGCGTAAACCACATGTTCATGTTAAGGGAACTTCCCCGCCATCCTTCCATCCTGCCAGCCGGTGGCATATTATTAGTCCATATAAATTCATGTCAGTTGACTTTCGGTTTAATTAACTTTCATGTTTGTATTAGCTGGTTTTGTGCCTAGGCCAGGTCGAAAATGACTTTGCCTGTTGCCTGCTGGTGTTATTTTGTTGTTGTGATTGTTATTAGGCTACGAACATGGCCGGCCAAGCTAATTGGCCACCCTCTCCCACACCCCCAAACAAAACAGTGGACACTCGCTCAATTAGGATGTTGGCGGTGGTTGGTTGGACTTGCAATAATTGCATCTACTAAGAGCTGATTATGCGTAGATTAATTATTTGCCATTGTGTTGGCATTTTGTATGTTAATTCTGGGAGACAGCAAACAACGGGCAAACAAATATTCAATGTTAAAGCATTTCTGTGCATTGATGGATGCGATTAACAATCATAAATGTGCCGACCGACCACTCATAAAAGTTGTTTCAATTTAGATTTTGTGCACACAAATGCGAGCGAAAGCAAACACACTAGAAAAAACATAGAAAGCAAACAAACGACGCATACTCTCTTTCACTCTGCGTGTCTGTGTGTGTGTGTGTGTGTAATGTACCTGCATTGCTGCTGCTGCCGCCATTGAAGCTCACATTTTCTGCTGCATACTTGCGGGCGTCGTTATTTATGAAGATGCGAAACCAAACTGCAACAAGGTTACATTCTGCAGCCACACTCCTGTTTCCAGCCAGTTGACCTTATATTTAGCCTTGCAATTATTTTTAGTGCCTCTCTTCGGCATCTTCTGCTCTAATTGCACAAACATTTATTGCAACTCTGTGGACGGTCGGTCGAGCTGGCTCCTTTATTAATATTAATGAAGGCATTTCACTGATTTGTTTTCATTAAACCATTATTAATACAGCACACACATATTTGATATATATTTTAAATAACTAAGGGTTAAGCAAATTTTAACTGTGTTTAAGAATTTGATTGAAAACATTTCTCAAGTGTTAAAACATTTAGATTTTTAAGTTGTCTTGTTAGTAGAGTTGCCGAAAATAATATTGATATATCGAAATATCTATATTATTGCAATATATTATTACAATATATTTGTATCGAATATGGGCATTTCCATTCCGTCGTACAAAAACAAGCAAACTAAAGCTCATTTCTAATTCGTTCTTTACTTCATATTAAAGGTCTTCGCTGGCACTTTAATTATTGCTAAAAGAGAATAGCAAGTGAAGTCGAGTTAACGAAATATAGACAAAATAAAAAGCGATTCGAACGCGACAAAAACAGAAGTGATTTTCGTGCCTATCTATATAAAGACAAAGTTTAGCGAATCCTGAGGCCTCAACAAAGCCCAAATTGATTTAATATCTTATCAATGAATTGCTCTTTCAAATGTATTTTGTTTGATTTGGAAATCTTCTGTAATTTTTTATTCTTTAAATATTGATGTCGAACGCGACATTTTTTCCATCAAGATATTTATGTGGTTTCTGATTAATGCAAAGCAAAAACTTACAGTTAATTGCAATTACATAGTGTGATATAGCCTCTTATCCAACCTTTTTTAACCCTTCGGACCCTTAGAACAGTTTTAGATATCAAAAGTCAATGAAATCGGATTGTTCCTATAGGAAAAAACTTGCCATAAAAGTATAAAAATGAGAAAAACTGTGATTGCGCGAATTTGCGTTCGAAAATCTCGAAACGGGCTATGAGCAAATTTGCTACTGGCTTAATTTAGTTTAATTTAATTTTTTCCCTGGGGAAAATGGGACAAAATAAACTGTTTTTAACTACTTTTAATTTTTTCGTGTCGGTGGACCTTTTTGCGGAAATGCCCATATTATTCACCTTTTTATACTCTGTACCGTAGGTACATAGAGTATTATAAGTTTGTGCAAAAGTACATATGTAACATCCAGAAAGAAGCATCTCCGACCCCATAAAGTATATATATTCTTGATCAGCATCAACAGCCGAGTCGATATAGCCATGTCCGTCTGTCCGTCTGTCTGTCTGTTCGTATGAACGCACAGATCTCAGAGATGGTAAGAGATAGACGTTTGACATGTATGGGACATATGCTTCTTATGTCTGCAGGCAGATCAAGTTTATTTTCAATTTTGTCCACGCCCCCTTCCGCCCCCGCAATTTAGAAAAAACGTCATATCTCCCACAGTTTTGAAGATAGATGGCTTGTTCCTTTTGGACATATTTAGTTATTAGAATAACTTATCGATCCGCCAAAGGAATGAAGAAGATCGGATGAACGGTTTTCGAGTTATGATCAAAAGACAAATTTTCTTGGTACAGAGTATGTTATAGTCGGGCTTGACCGACTTTCTTTCTTGTTTTTTATTTAATGATGCTAAATATTAAAAGAAACGAGAAAGCTAAACTAACTTCGTCTGTGCCTTTGCAAGTGCTCGCTTATATATTTTCGAAAAAATACTCTTTTTCCCATTTTCCGACCGATCGTTCGTATGGGAGCTATATGATATAGTCATCCGATTTGTCCAAAAATTTGTAAAATTATGTGAAAGCATATGAAACAAACAAATACGAAATTGCAGGATGCTACCATTAAAAACAAAAAAGTTTTTCTAACTAAGACTGTTTTTAAGTCCTAACTTTTGTATGGCAGCTATACCATATAGTTGTCCGATTTTAATGAAACTTGTTAGGATTTTAAAAAAACATAGAAAACCTACGATTACAAAGTTTGGAGACGTTTCCATTGAAAAGAAAAAAGTTTTTCATACTAAAACTAGTTTTCCGACCGATTGTTCCTGTGGGATATAGTCATCCCAACCGGTCAGTTCCGACATATTAGTAGTGTGCAGCAAAAAGAAGACTCTGTGCAACATTTCAGCTCGATAGCTTTAAAACTGAGAGACTAGTTTGCGTAGAAACAGACAGACAAAGCTCAATCGACTCAGCTCGTCACCCTAATCTAGAATATATATAGTTTAAGGGGTCGGAAATGAATATTTCTATGCCTTGCAAACTTCTGGGCAAAATTATAATACCCTTTGCAAGGGTATAACAAGAAAGTAAGTCGGTCAAGCCCGACTATAACATACTCTGTACCAAGAAATTTTGTCTTTTGATCATAACTCGAAAACCGTTCATCCGATCTTCTTCATTCCTTTGGCGGATCGATAAGTTATTCTAATAACTAAATATGTCCAGAAGGAACAAGCCATCTATCTTCAAAACTGTGGGAGATATGACGTTTTTTCTAAATTGCGGGGGCGGGAGGGGGCGTGGCCAAAATTGAAAATAAACTTGATCTGCCTGCAGACATAAGAAGCATATGTCCCATACATGTCAAACGTCTATCTCTTACCATCTCTGAGATCTGTGCGTTCATACGGACAGACAGAAACGAGCTGCAAGGGTATACAAACTTCGGAGTAGCCGAAGTTAACTTTCCTCTATTTTTTCTGTAAAATTCTTGTAATTTTACTATTTTATATAGCTGACTTCAAGCCAATTCGCAAAGTTCGCTTGGCAAATGCTTGGCTGTTGGTTGGTCCGGTGGCAAGTGCTCACTACCAAGAGCTAGGGGATTAGGGGAACCACTATTAAATGTTCCAAGTCAAATTTGCTATATTTTTGCATATGTCGAAGTTGCGATTTAAAATGCCTTCCCTAACATTAAGACGGCTGCTTGCCAAATATTCGTGATTAATTGCCCACTTTGTAGACATTATATAATTGCTGCTCAGCCGTTAGTATATTAAATGCCTCAATTAATTCGCTGCGACCTTGCCGGGATGTTAACCGAAACAATAAACGTAAACTTTGGAGACAATCGCGTGTGTGCTGGTGCAGGCGCAAGTTCATGTGTGCGGCATATAAAAAAAGAAGAAAAAAAGCAAAGAAAATGGTCAAACTAATTAAATACACCTGCGAAATGTGCGTCACGTTCGCGTAGCGGTGTCTGGCTAGGTCACAGGTCACTTCGGGTGCTTAATGTGCAAATAAAACGGCGTTAATGCTGTTGCCGTGCATACTAATTGCAACTGGACCCCGGCTATGTCTCAGCGCTACGCTTTTTGGCTCGTTGGCGTAATTGCCCGTTTGTGGAACGCACTTTTCAAATGCCAAAGCAACGCCCACCAACGGCAGGAGGAGGAGGAGAGGGAGGCGCAACAAGCGTGAAAGTCAAATCAGCTGCCAACGGCCTCGTCTGAGTCGTCTGTCCCCCACCACACACACACACACAGCATTCTCCCTGAGTGTGACATTGACTGAGAGACCCACTTCTGCTAACCGGCTGCCTGTCCTGTCCTTGCTTCGTCGCCTTAGCTTCTCAACAAACTGTTGCTTTTCAGCTGTTTGCCCCTTTCGAGCGCCTGCGCTTTGCCCTTAGCAAACTTCCCCTTTTTTTGTGGAGGGGGCGGGCTCTTTTTTTTTCTGCTGTGTGTGTGTTTCGTTTTTAGTACAGCCGCTGCCGGGCCTGGCTTCAGTTGGCCCCTACTTTGCGCAACAGTTTGGGGTAATTTTTATGCTTGATTGGGACATTTGCTAGCTGTTGCTTCGCCGCGACTGGCTTCGCGCCGGAGTCAGTCTGTTTGGGGACTTCACTGCGTGCGAACGTGCAAGACTTGTGAAAGCGGCTAAAACACACACACACAAACGGCAACGGCAAAAAGGCAACGCAACGCTACGGTCAGCACTTACATATACACACACACACACACAGACTCAACCTTTTGCTGCATATAAACGCGTTTAATTAATGTGAAAGTGTCGCTCGTTGCTGGTGCAGAACAACTTGGCAGTCAGAGTCATCTTGCCATTAATGTGCCGTTAATTTTTCATGCTCTCGATTATTAAGTGCTACATAATGTCAATTGAGTTTTGTGTTTTTTTCGCTTTCCTCTTTCCTTAATTAGCAGAAGAAAAACCTGGAATTTATTTCCAACTAAAGTATTCCATTCAGGTGAGTGAGAAGAAGTTCTGTCGGGGAGGGCGGGGGACTAATTAAAAAGCAGAAAACATTTTGGTAAACTTTTGTGGGTTTTCAGTCGGGGAAATTAATTGGGAAAAGTGTTAAACAGGTTGAATGGAATTAATGCTATCAACGCCAAGAATCGCACACGCATTGACTGACGGTTTGAAAAGAAGGAATGATTTCACTTCATTTTTTGCTTGCGCTTTATAAATCACTTTGAATTAATCAATTTGTAAATCATTTAGTTTGGCACACTAACAATGAGTTTTTTATTCAATTTTATTCACTTTAAATTGAATGCGAATTTAATTCACTTAATTCATGTTGAAACGGAATTTGTGGGGTACCCCTGAGGGAAAGTGTTTAATGGGAATGAAAATTGATTTAGCTGAGGCTTTTTTATGCTTCTTTTGGGATGGGGAATCGGTACTATATCTTAGCTCTCAAATTAACCATTCGAAACAATTCTGCGATTTTTGTAGGCGAAAATATACAATTTTGATTACTTGTGCCCAAAAAAGTATGCTATGCAAAATCACTATCCAGGGTTTTCACAGTATCCACTGGCAATTTAGCTTCTAGAGACCTTCGAATTAGTCTATTTTGGTTTAGCTTGTTCACAAACCCTTTCAAAAACGACCGAATAGCATTGAAACCTTGCAAAAGCATACAGAATACTGTTTTTTATGAGCTTAAATAGATTTTTTTTAAGGGGGGGGTAAGCTATTTAAATTTTTTTTTTCGCATTTTTATTTTATTTTTTTAAATTAATGCCTAAAATGTTAAGAATATTGTGTCAATTGGAGCAAAATTGACGAAGTTACGAGTATTTTTATACCTGTCGCATTTCAGGTACCGTACAAATTTTTTAGTGTTCAAAACTTTAAAGCGATTTTCCCACAACTTACGTTTTCAAAGTCGGTGCCCCCTCATAACATAAAAACTACTGAACCGATCATTTTGAAATTTTGTACACTATTTCTGAACATAATTTACGAGGTAACGCTATCGAGTTTTTTTCAAATTTGTTAATAATTTTTTTTTTTACAATAAAAAATTAACCAAATTTTTTCCAAAAAAATCGATTTTTTCACTTCAAAATTTTCCAAAAAAGTGAAATATTAAAATTTCGAAAAAAACTCGACAGCGTTACCAGGGGAAAACTATTATCTAACGAATAAGTTTTGGTTTTTTGATTTCGGATGATCCAGCACCAAGTTATGAGGGGCACCGCAATTCACCTTTTTTCTGAGAGACTTTCGAATATTTGCTGCCATTGCCGTGTTTCTTAATATTTCATCGTGAAAATTTTATACAACATTCTTTAAATGTCATACTTGAATGTGCTTTTAGTTTTAATAAAGAGATTTTAACTGTGTCGTCACAAAAAATTCACAAAAAAGTGAATTTTTTCGAGCGATTTGAGCTTGATTTGAGGTAATACAATAGGTTCAGGTCTTTCTTAACGAAATACTAATTAATTTCATTCGTCTGAGTTTAATTTAATTTGCTAAATGCTTCCATTACTCTTGCATTACTTCTGCATTACTTTTAAATTACTTTTGCATTACTTTGCATTGTCAACAGCACTTTGCCTAAGATACTTGATAAACACTTTAGTTTATTGGTTGGCCTGATTCTGTCCATATCAAGGGAATCAGCTAGCTACATTCTTTGAATAATATTCATAAGCAACTGGGACCCACAATTTATTCAGCCCAAGCAATCGGAGAAGGAAAGGTTGTCCCAAAGCAACGTCAGTCTATCCCAGGCTGCAGCCTCAAAAAAATGCAGCAGAAATCACCCTTAAATTAAGAAAAGTGACCAAAGGCAATTCACCAATATATTTTAGTAAAACATTTTCTAAAATTTAGAAAACAGTTGTAAAATATATTTTCTTTATTTTAGCAAAAATATTTTATAGATCTAATAAAAGAAAAAATATTTACCAAGTATGAGAGAGGTGTGAGTAAAGTGAGTTCGGTAGAGGAAGAACTAGAAGTGACAACTCCAAGTCGCCTAGTAACCTCTTAAATGAAATGGTTATATTTTCTAACGGTTGGTTTACAAAAATCTTCTATCTGAAAAAAATATCAAAAATTAGTAATCTTAGTCTTGAACTCGGAACCTCGGGGATACTTCCAACAAAGTAAGGCAGCTTGGCGCATTCGACAATCTCAAGCATCTGTAAAGAACGCAGTCTCATACTTGAGAATTACAAGCGGTGTCTTTTTAATACCCTTGCAAAGGGTATTCTAATTTTGCCCAGACGTTTGCAACGCATAGAAATATACATTTCCCAACCCATAAACTATATATATTCTTGATCAGGATGACGAGCTGAATCGATTGAGCTTTGTCCGTCCGCCTGTCTGTCTGTTTCTACGCGAACTGGTCTCTCAGTTTTGAAGCTACCGAGCTGAAATTTTGCACAGACTCTTCTTTTTGCTGCACACTACAAATATGTCGGAACCGACTGGATCGGATGACTATATCTCATAGCTCCCAAAGGAACAATAGGTCGAAAAACTCGTTTTAGTGAGAAAAACTTTTTTCTTTTCACTGGAAACGTCTCCAATCTTTGTAATCGTAGGTTTTATATGTTTTTTTTTATAATCCTACCAGTTTTTATTAAAATCGGACAACTATATGGTATAGCTGCCATACAAAAGATAGGTCTGAAAAACAGTCTTAGTTAGAAAAACTTTTTTGTTTTTAATGGTAGCATGCTGTTATTTTGTATTTGTTTGTTTCTCATGCTTTTACATAATTTTACAAGTTTTTGGCCAAATCGGATGACTGTATCATATAGCTGCCATACGAACGGTCGGTCGGGGAAAAAGAGTATTTTTGAAAATATTTAAGCGAGCACTTGCAAGGGTATAAAAACTTCGGCACAGACGAAGTTAGCTTAGCTTTCTCGTTTTATCTACTTTACCTTCCTTTCTCTCGGACACTGATTACACAGCGCATACAGAGTCGACATCTCAACGCAGACGACTATCTACGTCACGCGTGGCAGTATGACAAATATCTCAGTACAGAAAGCAATACTCAAGCTAGGTGGTGTAGATGAGAGGACACATTGTAAGTGGTGCTTTTCCGCGAATTAGGGATACCGAAATCCACCAATGTATAGTTCTTTTCTCTTTGTGGGATAGGATAACTCTGGCTTTTGTGCATTGGTTGACACATGTTCCCTACACTCAAAAAACATTCGCCCTGTAAGCTAGAAATTCTCCTATGATTCACCCTAAAATTAAGGAAAATATTTTCTCATTTATGGAAAATTTTTCTGAAACTTTGAAAAAGTTTTCTTAATGTTAGGGTGAATCGCCTTAAGACGGATTTCATAGGAGAATTTTTAGTTTTCAGGGCGAATTGTTTTACCAGTGTACTACTCCAATAAGAACAGCTACCTATCCGCACTAAGCTCGAACCTCTGGGCCTGCTTCTTAGTTTAGATAATATAAGTAAAAGTGGAACCGACCAAGAACTTACAGATGATGAAAATCCATATTTTATTTTACTTTTCCAAGGAATTAAAGGAAGATCTTTGGATTTGTTAAGTGTTCTTGAGTACCAATTAAACAAATTCCTTGAGTGGCTTATAAATTCCCTCCATTTTGCATTATTTATAACCATTTTGATTGTTACTAAGCCGCCAAAGTGTACAAGTCTTTCGTTGGAAAATAGCTAACATGTCTTGTGTTAGTTCTTTTCTTTTCTTTCCTTTTCGTCTTTGGCTCTCCCATTTGTTCATTTGTTGTCAACTTTTAACCGCAACTAATGTGGGTTTCTTTTCTTAATTAGGCTTGAAAATGAATTCTGTTTGGTTGGAATTGCGACAGTGAAATATTTTACCAAATTTTGCAGCCAGACATGCCTTTGGTTTTAGTAGCACCGCAATCATTTCCATGGAATTTCTCTTTGACAATGTGCGCCAATTAGGTTTTGTGTGCGCCGTAAAGTAGGCAACGACAACAGCAAATAATTTGTATGCGCGCAGGTGCTTTGCGTGGGGGGAGGAGCCAGCCCACAATATGATTTCATATGCAATTGACACAGGGCGAGGCGTAGCGAACCTCAACTAAATGCAAATTGATGATGCATTGCTAACAACAAAATACATTTTTGGGTTAACAGTGTGTCAAAATCCAATTGAGCGGAATTGTGTGTGTGTGTGTTGTGCAGAAGCAGGTCCCTGGGCAATTTGATTAAAGGACACATGGAACATGGCCATTTTTTTTTTCTACAAGGGTGTGTCAAGGTTGCTGCACAGTCTCTCGGTGGAATTAAAGCTCAAGACTCAACCACTTAGGGTTAAGCATTTGAAATACATGGAAAAATATAATAAAACCCCCAACTAATTGGATTTAAGCATTACAAATCGAGTTGTTTCCCACGAAAGGATGCAATTTCTGTTCTAGGAAATTGACTTGAATGCACAACAACAACTATAATGATCCTACAGCGTCATAACCACAACAATAAACTGTGCCCGATATTATATGAGCTGCGTGCAAAAATGCCAAACCGCAAGCAAAACTTTGTCGTTGTCCTGGTGGTTGGTTGTCGTCCTTTTACCAGTAGATCCAATTAAGTGCATAAATGTGCATTGCCAGCCAACGCAGCAACAACAAAAGCCAAAACACACTCAAGTCGGCTCTCTTTCTTGACTTAATGCTTAATGCCACTTAGGGCACACTGTGGAAATTAGTTTTCCCTTTGACTAAAGCAGCACAAAAAACATAATTTAATACTTATTATAGTTCTCTCAATCACTTAAAACAAACAATCAAAAAATGAAAGTTTTTGCTGCTGCTGCTTATAACTTTTGACTTGGCAGAAATTAGAAGCTGAAAATTGCTGAAGTGGGAGCAAACAAGCGAAACGAAAGAGATACGCAAAATGCAAAACAACTGAAACCAACAAAAAAGAAAAGAAAAAGAAAATAAGCAACAACAACAACCACAGCCACAACGATTTTCCAGCAATTTCATTTTCTTTTGTATTTTGATTGAGCATTATAAGTAAACCTACTTGTTGGTACTCCACCGCCCACTTGACCCTTCGTTGGCAACGAGTGCTTTCTTTTCCCTTCCATTTGCAGAAGAGTTCATTAAAACTATCCGGCATTGTTTTTATATTTTAAGCATTTATACTTGGTTCGAGTTGAGCTATGCTAGAGGAGGTTCGCCATCGAACGGGTAAACAGAAATGCTTAAAATGTACCGGAAAAAGGTTTCGTTTTTCCACAAAAAATGTTACACCTTTTTCTTTTTTTTTGGCAGAGTTTCGTGAAAGTTTTTATATGCATGCCTGAAATATTTAAAGTGCACACACGAAAGCGCAAAAACAGTTTGTTGCAATAAACCCGAACGTCAAGTAAATCGATATGGGATACGGCATGAAATATTCTACCGTAGGCAGGGTAATTATTTGTCAATTTGCTTGAAAAATGAAAAGAACGACTCGCCCTTTACCATGCCGGGGCCAAAAAGTCGACGTTGGAAAGTATATTTAAGGTATAAATACAAATTAGATGTGAGCCAAGTATATATTATCTTGAATTTGTAAAATTGAGCTTATGTTTTGAAACATCTTTCGTTTTAACAAAATTTAACAAAATATCCATTGGTTGATTTCGGTATGCATTTTTAATGGCTACTGCTTTTATATCCATTTTTGTATGCTAAAATATTCATTGAATATCAAATGGATCTTAAATTTTCATTCGGATATGTCTGTCTGTCTGTTTCTACGCAAACTAGTTTATCAGTTTTAAAGCTATCGAGCAGAAATTTCGCATAGAGTCTTCTTTTTGCTGCACACTACTAATATGTCGGAACTGACCGGTTGAGATGACTATATCTCATAGCTCCCATAGGAACAATCGGTCGGAAAACTAGTTTTAGTATAAAAAACTTTTTTCTTTTCAATGGAAACGTCTCCAAACTTTGTAATCGTAGGTTTTCTATGTTTTTTTATAATTTTACCAAGTTTTATTAAAATCGGACAACTATATGGTATAGCTGCCATACAAAAGATAGGTCTAAAAAACAGTCTTGGTTAGAAAAACTTTTTTGTTTTTAGTGGTAGCATCCTGCAAACTTGTATTTGTTTGTTTCACATGCTTTTAATTAATTTTACAAATTTTTGGCCAAATCGGATGACTATACCATATAGCTGACATACGAACGATCGGTCGGAAAATGGGAAAAAGAGTATTTTTTGAAAATATTTATACCCTTGCAAGTGGGTATACAAACTTCGGCACAGACGAAGTTAGCTTAGCTTTCTCGTTTTTTATACCACTAAAGTCGTGCAAATGTATGTAACAGGCAGAAGGAAGCATCTCCGATATCATAAAGTATATATATTCTTCATCAGCATCAACAGCCGAGTCGATATAGCAATGTCCGTCTGACCGTCCGTCCGTCTGTATGAACACCTAGATCTCAGAGACTAGAACAGCTAGAGCAACCAAATTTTATACGTAAGCTAGTATTGTCTGTAGGCAGATCAAGTTTGTTTCAAATTTTGGCCACGCCCCCTCCCGTTCCCGCAATAAAAAATATTGAATAACTCCCACAATTTTTAAGATATCGAGCTCAGATTTTGCAATGTTGTCTATGTGGCCAATATCTACAATCTCGCATTTTGCAATTTTCAAAAGGATCGGATAATAAATGGTTGAGTTAAAAAAATGTTGCATACTTATCCGAGCTGAGCTGAGTAACGGGTATTTCGAAGTCGGCCAGGGCCGACTTTAACTTACGCTCTCGTTTTTTTTTGGGTTTATCGACTTTTAACTTATCCACTTACATTTCTTGTGGCCGGGTGTGGTGCAGCGAGTTCCAAAAAGAGCATAGTATAAGGTTACACATAAATCCACTTCAAGCGTTCTAAAATTCCCTCCAGTGGGGTGTGGTGCAGCTGCTAGTTCTGTGCAAAAAGTCCTGTGTTGGAACCCGCCTCCAGACATCTAATACTAAAGATTTTATACTCTGTACCGTAGGTACATAGAGTATAATAAGTTTGTGCAAAAGTATGTAACATCCAGAAGCAAGCATCTCCGACCCCATAAAGTATATATATTCTTGATCAGCATCAACAGCCGAGTCGATATAGCCATGTCCGTCTGTCCGTCTGTCTGTCCGTATGAACGCACAGATCTCAGAGATGGTAAGAGATAGAGGTTTGACGTGTATGGGACATATGCTTCTTATGTCTGCAGGCAGATCAAGTTTATTTTCAATTTTGGCCACGCCCCTTCCCGCCCCCGAAATTTAGAAAAAACGTCATATCTCCCACAGTTTTAAAGATAGATGGTTCGTTTCTTCTGGACATATTTAGTTATTAGGATAACTTATCGATCCGCCAAAGAAATGAAGAAGATCGGATGAACGGTTTTCGAGTTATGATCAAAAGACAAATTTTCTTGGTACAGAGTATGTTATAGTCGGGCTTGACCGACTTTCTTTCTTGTTTTTTCAAATGCGTTTTTCTCGAAACGACTTTTTTTCAACTTGCGAGAATCCTAGCTCGAAAAGTTATTGACGAATCGATCTGAAAGTTTGTGTGAATATTCTTTATTCAAGTCCGAACAATATGAACCAAACTCTGGAATGAAACTGGTCTCAATTGGAAAGTGTTAAAAAAGGTTGGGAATTTCTCAACCAAAATTGGTAAAAAAAAAAAGCGGTCGCACTTTCGGCTGCATACTTTTGGGAATTTTTGATATGCTTTCAAGACATTTTTAACTTGATTTATATTTTTTATCGGCTTATGGTAACTACAAATAATATTGGTCTATCAACTTGTAAATGTTTCGTACTATTTTTAAGTAATTCCAAGAACTGAACTGAATAAAACACAATGGCCGTGTTCAGCAGAAGCATTAAACAGGTATCGGAAAAAAAAATGATACATTGAATAGTTTCTGCTAAATAAAGTGCTTCACTTTTGGATAAAGATGCCTGCTTAACTTAGGTTTTAACATATTTTTGAGATTTAACAAATTATTTAAAACATATTTTTCTTATTAAGTGCATAAAATAAACCCAGAGACGCGTATGGGCTTCGAAATAAAAGCCTATCGATATGCAATTACAGCTTTTGGTAGCAGGATCAAGTGAAAGAAGTATACCATTTCACTGGCGTTCAGCAAAAGGTTCAGTGAAAATGTATGATTGATCTGAAAGTTCTGCTAAAGGCGACCATTGTCTATCGTTTAGCAGAAAGATCAGGTTTAGGAAGCAAATTCTACTGCTGAACGCGGCCAATGATTTAGAGTGAGCAGCTTAATGATTCCTAATTTGGTTTTGTGATCTCCTCATATACAATTTGGTTTTGCCTCCATAATATTTGTGTCACGTGTTTGCAATTGTCACTTTACAAAACGTACAAAACGTTATAAGTTCTATTTCGTCAGGTTTGATTTCTAGAAAGTTGATGCATTTCATTCCTTAAATTTCCTTTTAAAGTTGAAAAAATCTAGAAAAGCCAACTTTCTTCCCCCAGCTTCCATCTTCTGTGCTGTACAAATAGCTGGACAATTTTTATTCAAGCACTCAGCACTCATACGCTCATAAATCATATGACTCAGCTAGCACTTGGCGTTGCATGTTTTCCCAGAAACTCCCCAGCTTTAGCACACACACACACACACACACAACAAGGAGCTCTCCATTTCCATTAGACTTTGATTTGTGGCTCTAGAGTTGCGAACCAAAAGCCACATAACTAACGCATTGTTTAATTATAACCAAATGAGTAGCAGATAATCAACTTTAGTTTTCCTCTGGTCGATTTTGATAGTTAAAGTTTATTCTATTGTTGGTAGGAATCAATGGGGGGGTGGGGGGGGTCACATTTGGCATTTGCTAATAACATTATATGCATGTGTGTGTGTGCGTGTGGATATGGTTGGAGCCAGGGGTTGAAGAGGCTGCTTCCGTTGCTTGTCAAAGCCACTTAAAGCACAAGCATTTCATGCTCAATCTCAATCCCCATGCCGAGAGCGTGTGTGTGTGCCTGTGTGCGCCTGTGTGTGTCCAGCACCTCGAGCGAGTGCGCACATTTGCATATTACGCATACGCCAAGTGAAACGTGCCGGGGACTTGGACTGTTTGCTGTTGCTGCTGATGCTTAATTAAATCTTTTGCGTAATTTGCTTAGTTAGTCCCCCGATAGTAGTATCCACTTGCAAACTGGTGTGTAGGCCAAACAAAAGCCAGTCCAATTGCAGCGCCGCCACTTAATGAACTTATGAAACATACCTGCCGATCTAAGAGGTCTTTAGCGAAAACTAATTATGTTGCTGTCGAAAACAAAAACAGCAACAAAAACGTTACAAACTAACCAAATAAGCTATGCCAATTAGCTTAGAGCAGTACCTGCCGACGACTTTGACTCCCTTTGGCCCATTGCCAATGTTTTATGCGCTGCGTTTTGTTATTCTTCTGCGTGCGTGAGCACAATATGATGC
Source organism: Lordiphosa fenestrarum (assembly GCA_035044985.1). Classification (NCBI taxonomy): domain Eukaryota; kingdom Metazoa; phylum Arthropoda; class Insecta; order Diptera; family Drosophilidae; genus Lordiphosa; species Lordiphosa fenestrarum. The sequence goes on from JAWNNO010004751.1 coordinate 135,380, forward strand.
CATGTTTAGGTAGGCAGCTTAATTGCCAGGCCAATATGCGTCAAAGTCAGGCCTCAGTGCGTTAATATGTTTGTCAGCCTGTTGTTGTTGATGGTTGAGTAATCAGTTTTCAATAATGCTGCGGCATGCCAGCACACAGGCACAGGGAATGTATATGTATATTTATGGATATACTTATAATATTTGTGCGCTAAGAAAATCTTATTTGCGTTTTGGTTTAATTAAAATGAAGATTAAGGCAGCTTTATTTTTATCATTGAAGCCGTGAAAATGTCATAGTTTTGCATGAGTAGCAAGAGAGGTTTGCCAAGAAGACTCGAAAGGCGAAAGCAGTTACAAAAGGTTTAAAGGGAAGAGTATTAGGTCTATGTATTTTCAGTTTGGTCTGCAGTTTGGTAGTAAGGAGTTAGCTATGTTTCCAATATGTCCCATTTCGAATCACTTCAATGCTTTACTTCAGGAATTATTTGGTAGAACCAAGTTTTACCACACCACTCGGCTAAACTGGTTTTAAAGTGGTTCAGAGGCTTATCTCAAGAATGTTTAATCTGAGTATTCTAGTCGAAATTACATTTTGGAATGTTTTTTTGTAAATCTATACAAAAAAGCTTCACATTTTCGAGGCACCACACAGTGCGCTTCAAGTTCAAGTCAGACCCAGACAAAAACTAAGAAAAGTACTAAATTATTGCCTAATTATAATTTATCTTTCCAAAATGTAAAAAAACAACAGTTTGTTTGTTCGTTTACTGATTACTCCGAAATAACTAAGAGGAATTGTTAACTTTTTCTAAACTTTTCTTAGTTAAATAGCCTGAAATATCAAACAGACTGTTTAACTTTCTTTAAATGGTACAAAAAAACAGCAAAATATACCAGGGATGCAAACCGGTTCTGAACCGAACCGAACCACTTATTCCAGCTAGTGAACCGAACCGCAAACCGAACCGACTTCCTTTAAGAATAGCTAAACCAAACCGAAAACCACAAATAAAATCGGTTCGGTTCGGTTCAGTTCTCTGACGAGTTTTAAGACGGGACTCGCTTTCCTCTAGCCAATGATACTTATTAATTTGGGAATTTGAATCGTTTCCCTAAGATCATTTTTCTACATTTCGTTTGACTCTCTAAGTTCTTACCGATGCCGGAACTTTTAAGGATGACTTGACGAAAATTTAAGAACAAGTAATCTTGCAAGTCTTCTGTAATTGCCCTCCGATCTCTTAATATACATACCATCAATCTACATTCTTTCATCTAGTGGACAATATTTGGAATTTTCTGTAATATTTCTTCACCTTAATTCAATCCTAACCAGGGGAGTTTTTACACTTTTCTATTCTAATCTTTTCTAGCCGACATTCTCTGTTTTCGAAGATCGTTCCTCAAGGAACATATAGATACGAATACTTTGAATCCGGACATCATATATTTGGGACAATCTTCTAAGGATTTTAAAGATATTCAAATAGGAATTCAATTTGAAAGTGTGCAAAAGTCACATGACAATAGAAATCATAATGTACCTTTCTGAACCACTGAACCGAACCGGAACCGCGGTTCAGTCAGCTCAGAAACTGTCTGAACCACTGAACCGAACCAGTCTTTATATTCGAGTGGTTTGCATCCCTGAAATATACAAAATTTTACATTTCTCAAAGGAGCATTTATCGAACGAGAACAGGCGAGCAATCGACGGCAACAATTTGCTAAGCACTTTGCAACCCTGAATGCTTTTGATACTCCGGAACAATAGGAAGCAATCAACGCGATGAATAAGCGGCAGTTCAGGTTAAGCAGGCGAGCAATCGACACCAGCTATTTGCTATAAACATCAACTCCCAGAGAGCTGCTGAGACTCCGCAACAATTTCAATTGCAGAGCGATATACATGTTAAGCAACAGATTTGGCTGAGATTTACAAAAGCCAGGCGAGCAATCGACGCCAGTCATTTGCTATTAACATGCCTGCATCCCAGACAGCTGCTGAGAATCCGCAACAATTTCAATTGCGTGGAGCCACAGACCAGGTTGAGAACTACAAGAACGCCGAAGCAGGCGAGCAATCGACACCAGCTATTTGCTATAAACATCGCATACCAGAGAGTGGCTAAGACTGTTCAGCAATTTCAATTTCGCGTGCGATATACAAGGGGAGCGGCAGGTCAGGTTAAGAGCTGCTAAAACGCCGAAGCAGGCGAGCAATCGATCAAATATCGTATACCAAAAATTGGCTGAGACTGCTCAACAATTTAGGTTGCGGAGCGATATACAAGTAAAGCTACAGACTGGGCTAAGATCTACAAAAACCGCGATATACAAGTGTAGCCACAGACCAGGTTGAGATCTACAAGAACGCCGAAGCAGGCGAGCAATCGACTCAAGCCATGATGCAACAATACAAGGTGAGGCGTTATGAGTGTAATGCGTACTTTTGCCAAAAGCTTACGCTTCAAAAGTACACGCAGCACTGAACGTGAAGGTACTTTGCAGACAACTCACACTGATGCCACCTCACCTCTCTTGTTGCATCATGACACCAGCTATATGCTATAAACATCGCATCCCAGAAAGCTACTAAAACTGCAAACCACTTCAATTGCGAAGCTATATACAAGTGGAGCCACAGACCAGGTAGTGATTGACAAAAACTCCGAAGCAGGCGAGCAATCGACAACAGCAAAAAGACTGCTTGCCAAAAATTCGTTAAAAATTACAAGTTATATTTGAGTTTTGAGTTTATCCTGAAGACTGGTAAATGGTCGATTCTTCTATAAGAAAGTGTGTCAGAAATCTCCAGAGATTTTTTATGACCGTTCTGATTTTGAACTCAACTAGGAGAACCTAATATGTACAGTGATAAGAATAATATCAGCTATTAGATTTGAGGGAAATTAAACAGTCTGTCAAGTCTAGCATTTTGGAGACACTCTACAAGTAGTTTTTATTCGAAATGAAGAGTTTAATACGAAAATCTCTAAAGATTTCTGGGACGCCCCCGTTAAGCTTTGATTATGTAGAAGATAATCGATCGGCCCTGTTCCCTATTCCGAGGCTTTTCTAGTTTGAGGTTTACTAAATGAAAAGTAAGAGAATGAATCCACTTGGCATTGAGCTGTCGGTTTCAGCTGCTGAAACTGATTTAGTAGCCGTTGATATGCTTGTCACCTTCCATGTAAGAATGCTAACTTTAAACTCCATATGGGCTAATCCGATGATTACACTTTTTTTTGAAAAATATTAATGGCAAAGTGTGTAACGTCCGCAACGGCATGAAAATACTCAAAAAATCCATTTTAATATTATGAGGTGGAAGTAGTTGTTTATAATGGATTTTTGCATGCTGAACCTGAATCTGGGCCTTGAAATGCTCTATGTTGCTGAGAATTCGAAAAACTTAACCTCAAACAAAATTCTTAACCTGCGATCCCCCAATATGCAATGCTGGGTTCACCTTTGCTTGCTCATGTAATTAACCGTTTTAAAGCTGCATCTACTTTAAGAAATATCAGCTTTGAGCTTCCATGCCATACCCTAAGAGGGGTCAGACAAGAGCAACGTATTTTGAGATGAACTTAAAATTCGTCTTAAACCTAAAATAGTTCCTGAAAATTAAGAATTAGTTATTAGTTAACAAACAACCCCTCTTAACCACACCCCCTTCCCCCGCAAAATTCACACACACACGCACACAGAAAGGCCAAATTGAAACGGTTGATCAAAAACGATATTCCGATATTTTAGTAATTTACCAAATTTTCACAATAATAATAAAGCACAAAGTGACACTTATGAGCAGTGTCGTCAATTCAAATAAATGTTCTGCAGAGGGACACGCAAATTACCTAGCGTAACGAAATATAAACCTGCAGTTAGCCGGCTCGAGGTCATGTTAATGCTTTAATTTAATATAGTTAAAAACCTGTTCTACACCTGCCAAATTAATACAAAAATTTTATTAAGTTCGGTGAAGCCGTTTCGGTGGAGTTTTTTAACAAACATGTGACACGAGATTTTTATACTCTGTACCGTAGGTACATAGAGTATTATAAGTTTGTGCAAAAGTATGTAACATCCAGAAGGAAGCATCTCCGACCCCATAAAGTATATATATTCTTGATCAGCATCAACAGCCGAGTCGATATAGCCATGTCCGTCTGTCCGTCTGTCTGTCCGTATGAACGCACAGATCTCAGAGATGGTAAGAGATAGAGGTTTGACGTGTATGGGACATATGCTTCTTATGTCTGCAGGCAGATCAAGTTTATTTTCAATTTTGGCCACGCCCCCTCCCGCCCCCGCAATTTTGAAAAAACCTCATATCTCCCACAGTTTTGAAGATAGATGGCTTGTTCCTTCTGGACATATTTAGTTATCAGAATAACTTATCGATCCGCCAAAGGAATGAAGAAGATCGGATGAACGGTTTTCGAGTTATGATCAAAAGACAAAATTTCTTGGTACAGAGTATGTTATAGTCGGGCTTGACCGACTTTCTTTCTTGTTATATATATAGATAAAATAATAATTACAAGGTTAAAATGATTTTTAGATGCATGAATATTCTTTAATCACACAATTTGGCTTGATGGAAAAAGTGTAACGTCCGCAACGTAACGTCCGCAACAGACAAAAACTAAGATTTTTTTTTAACGGGACTACTTATCATTCATTTGAAGGGTGGATTGAAATGGTCATATACTCCAAAATTTTTATACTCTGTACCGTAGGTACATAGAGTATTATAAGTTTGTGCAAAAGTATGTAACATCCAGAAGGAAGCATCTCCGACCCCATAAAGTATATATATTCTTGATCAGAATCAACAGCCGAGTCGATATAGCCATGTCCGTCTGTCTGTCCGTATGAACACACAGATCTCAGAGATGGTAAGAGATAGAGGTTTGACGTGTATGGGACATATGCTTCTTATGTCTGCAGGCAGATCAAGTTTATTTTCAATTTTGGCCACGCCCCCTCCCGCCCCCGCAATTTTGAAAAAACCTCATATCTCCCACAGTTTTGAAGATAGATGGCTTGTTCCTTCTGGACATATTTAGTTATCAGAATAACTTATCGATCCGCCAAAGGAATGAAGAAGATCGGATGAACGGTTTTCGAGTTATGATCAAAAGACAAAATTTCTTGGTACAGAGTATGTTATAGTCGGGCTTGACCGACTTTCTTTCTTGTTATATATATAGATAAAATAATAATTACAAGGTTAAAATGATTTTTAGATGCATGAATATTCTTTAATCACACAATTTGGCTTGATGGAAAAATGTGTAACGTAACGTGCCGCAACAGACAAAAACTAAGATTTTTTTTTAACGGGACTACTTATCATTCATTTGAAGGGTGGATTGAAATGGTCATATACTCCACTTAATTTTTATACTCTGTACCGTAGGTACATAGAGTATTATAAGTTTGTGCAAAAGTATGTAACATCCAGAAGGAAGCATCTCCGACCCCATAAAGTATATATATTCTTGATCAGAATCAACAGCCGAGTCGATATAGCCATGTCCGTCTGTCTGTCCGTATGAACACACAGATCTCAGAGATGGTAAGAGATAGAGGTTTGACGTGTATGGGACATATGCTTCTTATGTCTGCAGGCAGATCAAGTTTATTTTCAATTTTGGCCACGCCCCCTCCCGCCCCCGCAATTTTGAAAAAACCTCATATCTCCCACAGTTTTGAAGATAGATGGCTTGTTCCCTCTGGACATATTTAGTTATCAGAATAACTTATCGATCCGCCAAAGGAATGAAGAAGATCGGATGAACGGTTTTCGAGTTATGATCAAAAGACAAAATTTCTTGGTACAGAGTATGTTATAGTCGGGCTTGACCGACTTTCTTTCTTGTTATATATATAGATAAAATAATTTACAAGGTTAAAATGATTTTTAGATGCATGAATATTCTTTAATCACACAATTTGGCTTGATGGAAAAAGTGTAACGTCCGCAACGTAACGTCCGCAACAGACAAAAACTAAGATTTTTTTTTAACGGGACTACTTATCATTCATTTGAAGGGTGGATTGAAATGGTCATATACTCCACTTAATTTTTATACTCTGTACCGTAGGTACATAGAGTATTATAAGTTTGTGCAAAAGTATGTAACATCCAGAAGGAAGCATCTCCGACCCCATAAAGTATATATATTCTTGATCAGAATCAACAGCCGAGTCGATATAGCCATGTCCGTCTGTCTGTCCGTATGAACACACAGATCTCAGAGATGGTAAGAGATAGAGGTTTGACGTGTATGGGACATATGCTTCTTATGTCTGCAGGCAGATCAAGTTTATTTTCAATTTTGGCCACGCCCCCTCCCGCCCCCGCAATTTTGAAAAAACCTCATATCTCCCACAGTTTTGAAGATAGATGGCTTGTTCCTTCTGGACATATTTAGTTATTAGAATAACTTATCGATCCGCCAAAGGAATAAAGAAGATCGGATGAACGGTTTTCGAGATATGATCAACAGACTGTTTCTTAGTACAGAGTATGTTATAGTCGGGCTTGACCGACTTTCTTTCTTGTTTGTATTTGGACTTTTTTGGTTTATTATGCAAAATTCGCTAAAAAATGTGCAAATGCACATAAACCTCCAGGTCGACTTCCATTTTTTGTAACTTCCGCAACGAAACTTTAAGCAGGCATAACTTTTTTTCAAAAACAGTTAACCTTTTATTTTAAAATAGGTTTTAAAGAACTCCCAAAGAACTGCATTTTACAAAAAATTTCATTAAAATTAACCAATGGGAACGCCAGCTGTGCCTGTTTTAACAAGCAAATTTGCGTACAAATGTAACGTCCGCAACGCAGGATTAGCCCATATGCAAGTGTTTACCGAAGGGACAGATATATTAGATGAAACCTGTAGACGGGTAAATAGTAGGTGTAGATTGATTAGTTCAAAAAAATCGTGAAATGTGTTCCATTTTCCTAAGAGTTCAGATTGGTAAAGATCGAACGCTCTAATGAGCTTCGACTATCAATTGTAAAACAGGCTTCCACTCTTTGATTTAAGTTGAAATGCCCAAGGGATACTACCTAGTAGAACATCAAACTGTTTGGTTTTTAAATCACGGCAAGGCGATTCCGGGTGACGCGCTTAAATTCTGTAAAATGATTTGTTCGGAAATGGTGTATAAACAGGACAGCTCGTTACATGTCTCGCGTTCAACACACATTCAGTTAGCAAGGTAAAACGTTTCCCTGGCTTTAGTCTGTTGATTTGTTTTCTTTCTCTCGTTCTTTTTTTTTCTTTTCTGCTAGTCGAACGATAAATGAGGCAAAAGCAAACAAAAGATGTGCCAGAGTTGCTTTAACAGTGCTTGTTGTTGGTATCTTGCTACAACATTACCGACCCGTGTGTGTGTGTGGACCATCACTTTTTTCTAATTGAGACATCAGTGTGTGTCCGCCTGCCCAGGTTTGTTTTGGCCTTTGGGTAGAGCTCCCTGCGTGTGTGTGTGTGTGTGCGTGTGCTCCTGGCAACATGTTGCCATTGTTATTGTTGTTCTTTTTACTTTTGACTGTGCGCTTTAAGCTGAGCTTCCTTTTGACTTTGGGCTAAAAATATTAAATACCAAATTATACAAACACACATATGTACATATGTATGTATGGGTGGGGGTACATGCAATACATACACATAAATCACATTAACAGCCAACGCTGAAAATAATTTTCGCGCTTTGTGTTCGTTCATAAAGCTTTTGTTTTCTTTGGCTGCTGCCGCTTTTATCATTTTATTTTGGCTGCTTTTGTTCGTGACGAAATCAATAAAACACTGACTGACCTAAGCTGAGTTTCACGTGTCCCCCCCCCCCCCCCCCCTTTTCACAGAGCTTTCGGTTACCACGAGCCGTCTCTCGTTTTGGTCTGATTCTGGTACGTGGTCGCATTTATAAAATTCAAATTGGAATTAACAGCAAATTTACGCTAATTTTGGCCAGGACATTTATTCCTGATTTTATGGCCTGTCGATGAGCCGCCGCCGCTGCTGCCGGCAGTATTTACTCGCATTTGCCACTGATTAAGCATGTCAGGCGGAATATTCATTTGAATACAGCTAAATTTCCATAACATTTTTAAAGGTATTTAAGTATAAACAACATACAAGTGGGCTGCCTTGAGAGTTGGCAGCATTAAGATTGACTTTAGATGGGTAAAAACATTTTGTTATGAGCTCAAGTCTTTGAATATTGATTCCGTGTAAGCAATTCTTATTTCAAGTGATCTTTTTCTTGGGTTATTTTAGGTTAGTTCTAAATTTGGCAGCTGGAGAAACATTTTTAGTTCAAGAAATATGTTAATTTCTATAAATAGCTTTTAGAAATATCGAAAATTCGATAGGTTACTCTTTGAAAATCACTTCAAAATTCATATATATTCAATAAATGATAGTTCAATACGACAACGATAACTGCTCTTCACAAATTCTCTTCAGAATCATTCAAATTTGGCTAAGAGTCATTGAAATGGCTTATAGAAATATCGAAAATTCGATAGGTTCTTCAATATTCAAATACATTCGATAAATGATAGTTCCATTCGATTACGATAACTGCTCTTCACAAATTCTCTTCAGAATCATTCAAATTTGGAATCATCGAAATGGCTTATAGAAATATCGTAAATTCGATAGGTTACTCTAAAAAAATTTAAAATTTTGAAAAAAAACAAGAAAGAAAGTCGGTCAAGCCCGACTATAACATACTCTGTACCAAGAAAATTTGTCTTTTGATCATAACTCGAAAACCGTTCATCCGATCTTCTTCATTTCTTTGGCGGATCGATAAGTTATTCTAATAACTAAATATGTCCAGAAGGAACAAGCCATCTATCTTCAAAACTGTGGGAGATATGACGTTTTTTCTAAATTGTGGGGGCGGGAGGGGGCGTGGCCAAAATTGAAAATAAACTTGATCTGCCTGCAGACATAAGAAGCATATGTCCCATACACGTCAAACCTCTATCTCGTACCATCTCTGAGATCTGTGCGTTCATACGGACAGACGGACAGACGGACATGGCTATATCGACTCGGCTGTTGATGCTGATCAAGAATATATATACTTTATGGGGTCGGAGATGCTTCCTTCTGGATGTTACATACTTTTGCACAAACTTATAATACTCTATGTACCTACGGTACAGAGTATAAAAATTCAGAAATGTTTCATTGTCAGCAGTTACTTTGAAAATCGCTTCAAATTCATATATTTTCGATAAACTATAGCTAAAATCGATTTCGATAAATGCTTTTCAGAAGAGTCATCGAGAACGCTTTTAGAAATAACGAAAAATCGATAGGTTACACAAAAAAAAAATGAAATTTAAGAAAAATGATTTCAGAAATGTTTTATTAAAAGCAGTTACTTTGAAAATCGATTCAAAATTTAAATATTTTCGATTAACGATAGTTAAAATCGATTTCGATAAAGGCTTTTCAGAAGAGTCATCGAGATGGCTTTTAAAAAAATCGGAAATTCGATAGGTTACTCTAAAAAAAATGGAAATTGAAACCTAAAAATATAAAATATTTTAAAAATCATTTCATTATTCATATATCATCGATAAACGATACTTTAAATCGATTTCGATAAATGCTTTTCACATCTTAATTTGAGAAACATGCAAATTTGAAGAAGAGTCTTCGAAAAATACTGAAATTAGTAAATATATCAAAAGGAAAGACATTAAGGGCATTCACGAACCTCAGTTGAACCCTGAAGTTGATGAATTGAGAATATTTTAAATTTAATAAATAAAACAAAACGATTTCACACAAAAAATGTAAAATTCCACAAGTCAACACTTCTGTAACTCGACTGGGGATGACAGTTTTCTTCTTCTAGTTCCATTTTCAAAATTTAACAACTCTACAGCCAAAATTTTGTAACAAATTTGACTAAATAGGCATTATGGGAGAGTTAGCTGATTTTAAAGCTTAGCTAAGGTTACCCAAGCCAATAATTTGCTCAGATATTAGCTCAAAAATGAACAAAGTTTGTTATATGAAATTTTTTTAAGTTGTGAATTAAGTCGAGCATTCTTATCCTCTCAAATGAGCAGCTTTGTCCAATATAAAGAAGTAAAAGTGAGTGTTCTACCTGCCTCGATGCTCGCCTAACTATGCTGTACACTTAGAAACGAGACTCCCAGCTATATTTGTTCACAGGAATTTAACTTTACTTAGACTGTGTGAATAAAACTATGCAAATTCCATCCAAGCGGCTTCCGAGAATTGTCACAGAACACCTTTTAGATGCAAACTCAGAGTTCGTCAGAATTTGGTAGGCCCTGATGGCATCGAAGCATAATACATTAAACTATAAAGAAAGGCTTGGCTTTGAATTACTAGCCCCTGAAAATCAGTTTCGCGAAACCAACAGCCAACAGGTCTATAATTGAAAAGAGAGAATTTTTGAAGCGAGCACGAAAGTGCTTCAAACCAATTAACTTCATCAATCTGTATCTCATTCGAATTCTTCAAATGTTTAAGGCAGTTAAAGACCAAGTCAGGCCTGAAAATAAACTCAAAATGTTATGGGCTTCTGTGGTTTGTTTTATTATTACCACAAAACTTCAAGGCCCACCCTCTTGTTGACTTAAAATTTCATATAATTTAGTTGCTTTATTTTGTGCCATTTAATTAAATCAATTTTATGTGAACGCATCATCATTTATTAGCTGCAATTGCATGCAAATCAATTATATAAAATAATCCGTCAGTTCAGGCATATAAACACTTTACAATTAATGGAATGATGCAATTATAAATATTAGCTTTAGGGGTTTGTTAATGGGTAAACAGAAATCAATACAAGGCTCTTAATTCTCAAAGTTTCAAAGAAGAAAGTTTGAAGTTTTAATATGCATTTAAGTCTGTTTTGATTGATTAGAAGCTATACACGGGAGATTGTCCAACTCTTTGGAAAGAGTGTTGCAATTTGCAGTTGCTGTCACAATTGTTCGTTCAATTCTTCTACCATTAGACATAATATTGTTCCTAAAAACTTACAGTGTCCTTCCAGCCTAGGAATAAAGATTTCTTGAGAGCCCAAAAGTGTTTCTATTCTCTGAGAAGTTCGACATGAAAGCTTCATTGTACCAGCCTATAATATCTTAGTTTAAATAACTATTAAACTAGCAAAGTATTCAACTCGGCCAACCCCAAATCCGAAGCGTAGCTTGAATCCAGGTGAACAGATTCGATTTCAGTTCTAAACCAGTAAAGAATCCAACTTTAACTTATTAACCCAAATACCAAGTTTCAAGTGAGTTGCCTAAATGACTTTTCAAGTACCGTTGAACTGATTAGAAATCGGCTCTGAACCAGTAAAATATGCAATACCATAATGCGAACCTTCTGAGCAGGGTTCCAAATTGTCAGCTTAAATATCTTCAGAGATATGGCTCTGAACCACTGTTGAACCGGTTCGATTTTTGAACCAACCCACAGACTTTTCCCACCTACAAACTTTTAAGTTATATGTCTGAACTACTATTAAACCGTTTCTCACAACTTTCGAACCGGTTCACAGACATGAAACATAGCCTACTACGCTTTCCTGATCCACATAATCTCTAGAGATTTTCGTATAAACGCTTTCACTTCGAGCTACAACAGGTAGTTGCCTTTATATGTGAAATGTCTCCAAAATGCTGGGCTTCTAAATGAGTTGACAAAAGTTGAGAGATTTGAAACCGACTGTTCAAGGCCTGACTGTAGGTTTGATGAGTACGGTTTCCTTTCTCTCTAAACTAGTAGCCTGCAGCGTTGCTATCACTTTACATCTAAAGTTTTCCTAGTTTAGTTCAAAATTCAATCGTTTATACGAAAATCCCTAGAGATTTCTGGGATACCCCCGATTGTGAAGGTTTTGTGAAGATAAGTTTTATGGCTTATGAATAAATATGCATAATTTAACGTTGAAATACCTATATAGATGAATAGATAATGTTAAGCATATATATTCTTGATCAGCAGTCGAGTCGACATAGCCATGACTGTTTGTTCCTTCCTTATGAACAAACAGATAACCAAAATTTGAAGGGTTAGAGTTTCGTTATGTATGGGAAACCAATTCTTGTTATTTTCAATTTATGCCACGCCTTTTCCGCCCCCGCATTTTGAAGAAAACATCATATCTTACACAATTTTATAGATAGAAGGTTCGTACCTTTTGAACATATTTAGCAAAACGTATAATTTATACATCAGCCGAAGGAATGGTGAAGATCGGATGAACAATGATCGGGTTAAGGGAAAATCCAACATTTATGCTGGGTAGCACTGGCTGGAAAAGCGATGGGCAGCACTTAACACATTTTAACACTTTGTGTGGTAAATTAAATCTTTGGAAGGTACAGATTGTGTTAAAGTCGAGCTTGACCCATCGATATCATTTTTATACTCTGTACCTTAGGTACATAGAGTATTATAAGTTTGTGCAAAAGTATGTAACATCCAGAAGGAAGCATCTCCGACCCCATAAAGTATATATATTCTTGATCAGCATCAACAGCCGAGTCGATATAGCCATGTCCGTCTGTCCGTCTGTCTGTCTGTCCGTATGAACGCACAGATCTCAGAGATGGTAAGAGATAGAGGTTTGACGTGTATGGGACATATGCTTCTTATGTCTGCAGGCAGATCAAGTTTATTTTCAATTTTGGCCACGCCCCCTCCCGCCCCCGCAATTTAGAAAAAACGTCATATCTCCCACAGTTTTGAAGATAGATGGCTTGTTCCTTCTGGACATATTTAGTTATTAGAATAACTTATCGATCCGCCAAAGGAATGAAGAAGATCGGATGAACGGTTTTCGAGTTATGATCAAAAGACAAAATTTCTTGGTACAGAGTATGTTATAGTCGGGCTTGACCGACTTTCTTTCTTGTTTTTGTATTAAAATCTCAAACTAGACATTGTTAGTTTTCAATATCAAAAGAAATATCGATATATATATATATTTAACGAGAGCGTAGGTCAAAGTAGGCCCTGACCGACTTCGAAACACACGTTACTTAGGGCAATTAGTGTTTAATAACCCAGGTGGCTCAGATAAGTATGCAACGTTTTTTTAACTCTGCCGTTTATTAGCCGATCTGTATGAAAATTTGTAAGATGGTAGATATTGGCCACATACGCTACACTGCCTAAATCTGAGCTCAATATCATAAAAAAGTGGGAGATATTCAACTATTTTCTATTGCGGGGGCGTGGCCAAAATGTGAACTAAACTTGATCTGCGTGCAGACAATACTAGTCTACATTTAACACTTGGTGGCTCTAGCTCTACTAGTCTCTGATATCTAGGCGTTCATACAGACAGACGAACATGGCTATATCGGCTCGACTATTGAGGCTGATCAAGAATACATATATAGATGCTTCCTTCTGCCTATTACATACATTTGCAGGACTTAAGTATACCCTTTTTACTTTTCGAGTAACGGGTATTAAAATGTATATATCTTAGCATTACCCCACTAAGAATTTTTAATAATATCAGCTTCTTCAGATTGTGATTGCACGAATTTAATATAATTTATAATATGGCTGAATATATCCTATTCCCAAACCCTTTCAAAACTATAAGTTTCGAGACATAGAGCCTCTTTTACAGAGTTATTCCGGTTTTCCGCTAAACCTGGAATACTCCAAATAGACTACCCTATCCTAAACCGTTTCCATTTCTCATAGCACTCTTTTTATACTCTGTACCGTAGGTACACAGAGTATTATAAGTTTGTGCAAAAGTATGTAACAGGCAGAAGGAAGCATCTCCGACCCAATAAAGTATATATATTCTTGATCAGCATCAACAGCCGAGTCGATATAGCCATGTCCGTCTGTCCGTCCGTCCGTCCCTCTGTCTGTCTGTCAGTCCGTATGAACGCACAGATCTCAGAGATGGTAAGAGATAGAGGTTTGACATTTATGGGACATATGCTTCTTATGTCTGCAGGCAGATCAAGTTTATTTTTAATTTTCGCCACGCCCCCTTCCGCCCCCGCAATTTAGAAAAAACGTCATATTTCCCACAGTTTTGAAGATAGATGGCTTGTTCTTTCTGGACATATTTAGTTATTAGGATAACTTATCGATCTGCCAAAGAAAGGAAGAAGATCGGATGAACGGTTTTCGAGTTATGATTAAAAGACAAATTTTCTTGGTACAGAGTATGTTATAGTCGGGCTTGACCGACTTTCTTTCTTGTTAAACTGCGACTTTTGTTAAAGTAAAGCCAAACACTGGAACTCCTTGGGTCTAAGTAACTAAGTTTCACCTGTCTAGCAACCTAAAACCATTTCTGCCAACGCTTAAACATCTTAAATATTTAAGCTTCATTTCCCCAATGCTATTCGCTTTCAATAGGTGCGGGGGGAGGGGGCAAATGCTGACCCAGTAGTGGGTCGTCTCCTTTCGCCTTCGGCCATCTGTCAGACATCTTTCGTTTACCCCTGCCCACCCCCTCTTGAATGCGCTGCTAAAGCACACAATGCGGCCAAGTTCCTGGGCTCTCATATTTTATTTATTTGCCATCAACACAATTTATTTAACAACACAAAGAAGAAAGAAGTGGGGAAGCAGGGACGGGGCAATGTTTTTACTAAATAGTTTTACGTTCGCTGGCAAATTTATGTGCGCTCGTTGACTTCCGGGCTTCAGCCAAGTAGTCTCAAGTCGATTTGTAGCCATCTTTCCGGCCCAGACTGAAGCGGCCGAAATGCTTTTGCTCCACATTTTTATTTGCTTGCATTGAATTATTCAGCTGAGGGGGGGGGGAGGGAGAGAGAGCGGGTTGGTGACACTTTGACACATGTTTGCACAAAGTCAAATTGCATTAAAATTTCCATTTGGCCAATTGCCAAAATGCAGCAAAACTTTGCCCTGAATAAAGAGATTACGTTTTAAGCGCATAAATTCATGAATTTTGGCCAAAAGTTGTGACACTCATTTAACTTTTTTAATTGCGGAATCCGGATCACGCTCAATGAATCCCAATTAATGTGCCCTTTTTGTGTGTCGTCCCCTCCAATTGCAGTTCTACTCAGCCTGAGGCGAGCGCTCAAACACGGCAACAACGGCGGCCAGAATTTTCTCACGTTTGGATAGTGTCGAGGAGGTGCAACGCGGTCGCAGTGGCAGCGCTGTTGGTATAGCGCCGTCCGGCGGTCCAGGTGCAGTGGCAGCGGTGGCAGCAGCGGGTTCACCAGCGAGGGCTGGCCAGCAGCAGCAGCAGCAGCAGCAGCAGCAGTACGGAGGCGGAGGCGGTGTGGGCGTGGGCGTGGCTGCTGGAGTGGGTGTGGCAGTAGGCAATGCGCGTCATCGCAGCGCCAGCACAGTGCTAGACGTGAGCGGATCTCCGGATATTTGTGGTCTCTCGCGAAAGTTTTCATCCGGGGCCGGAGCATATGGCGTGGTGAATGGCATTGGGGATACTGTGAAATGCGACACATTTAACGGCGGAGTGGTAGCAGGTCCACGCGGGCGTTTGTCTATCAGCGCTGGAATATCATCATCGTCTACCACCACACCATCATCATCATCATCATCAACATCAAAAGCAGCTGCAGCAGCAGCAGCGGCAGCACTTGCGGGCGCAGAACACTCTGGTGGCGGCTCAACCCCCACCATAGGCGGCACTGCACCACCCGCCCAGCCGGGTCCCAAGCGTCAGGGCAGCTTCTCCAATGTATTTTCGAAGCTAATTGATGGTATGCCCGCTGGCACAATGTTTGCCAAATTCAAAAGCACCAACGTGGCGGCATCCACTTCCATGCAGAATGTGGCCGAGGGCAATCCCATTTTGCAATACTTTGAAATTGGCAAGCCGGTGGCCTGTGCCGGCCCAGAGCTGGTGTGGCGCATCCATGATGCATACCGGAAGAGTGATAACAAGGTGTGTGTTGCGGGGTTTGGGGGGAGGGGAAACTGTAACTGAAACCACAAATACTTGGCTAAACTCCGTCCATTGCTCTTGTCCAGGAATGTTCGGTGTTTATATTTGAAAAGAAAATTGCTGAGAAATTGCACAAGCCACGCCGCAAGGAGACCATCACGGAGCTGCTGAAGAGTTCAGTGAAGACACTGGAACGTTTTCGTCATCCCAGGGTAAGTGAATGAAAGAATTTATCGATCTAAAAAGAATTTAGTTTTATAAAAAAGAGCAAAAATTATCGTGCTAAGTGCCCTTAAAAGTACACTCAGAGAAAAAATCGAGAATTTCATACTTGAATCAAGAATTTTCGAGATTAATAGTTCGATAAGAGTGAAAATTCACGATCCAAGAGCGAAATTGCCAGTTTTCTTAATCCAAGAGCTTCAATACTTGATCTAAGTACGGATCATTCTCATATCAAGCAGAATAGTTCTTGAATCAAGTGCTCAACATACTCAAGTTCAAGATGGCTCATTCTTGAATCAAGTGCATACAGCAGAGTCAAAAACCGAGAGGGTTCTTTCTAGTATCATCCGATTCAAGAGTAAGATCGTCTACTCTCAAATCAAGAGCTTCACAGATTCCAATTTAAAATCAGTTGTTCTTTTATTGTGTTTAAATTTATTTCATCGAAAATTTAAAGCCGGCTCGAGGAATACACTACACCACAGAGCAGCATTAGTCTGTGTCTGTCAACTGTCAGTCGAACAGAGGTCTCTCCTTGCCAGCACTGTCATAACTGGTTGGGAATTGCAAAGCAACATAAGTGCAAAAATACATTGCGCTCTCCGCTCGATAGCTTCCATACACACCCCTCTCTCATAAAACCCAAAACTGTAAGAGCAGACTCAACGCTATTCTCTCAAATGTGCTTGCTCTCCTGTCACATGTTTCTTTACCTCACTCCCCTCGCCTAAAAGCACCAAGCTGAGAACGAATTTAGCTCAATTTCAAGAGCGAAATTCTTGAAGATTCAAGAACGAACAAATTATTATACTCTGTACCGTAGGTACATAGAGTATTATAAGTTTGTGCAAAAGTATGTAACATCCAGAAGGAAGCATCTCCGACCCCATAAAGTATATATATTCTTGATCAGCATCAACAGCCGAGTCGATATAGCCATGTCCGTCTGTCCGTCTGTCTGTCTGTCCGTATGAACGCACAGATCTCAGAGATGGTAAGAGATAGAGGTTTGACGTGTATGGGACATATGCTTCTTATGTCTGCAGGCAGATCAAGTTTATTTTCAATTTTGGCCACGCCCCCTCCCGCCCCCGCAATTTAGAAAAAACGTCATATCTCCCACAGTTTTGAAGATAGATGGCTTGTTCCTTCTGGACATATTTAGTTATTAGAATAACTTATCGATCCGCCAAAGGAATGAAGAAGATCGGATGAACGGTTTTCGAGTTATGATCAAAAGACAAATTTTCTTGGTAGAGAGTATGTTATAGTCGGGCTTGACCGACTTTCTTCCTTGTTTTTCAAGAGTGTTTGTTTAAGTTATTCGTTCTACTTTTTTCTGGGTGTAGGCAGGCCCTTTTTTTCTTAAATAAGCAGCTATGTTTCATATTATAGGTAAAGCTCGAGTAGTTATTGCTTCATTCTTGAGAAATCGCCCTGCCATTGTGTTTTCTAAAACCAAGAATGTTCACATCAGGTTCAAGTTTTTGAATCATGACCTATTCCAATCAAGAAACCTTTAAATCAGTTGTATTTTCCTTGATTGCTTAAATTTAGTTCTTAGAAAACTTTAAGCGGCTCAAGGAATACACAACACAGTCTCTGACTGTCAGATGTCTCTCCCCATGCCTGCTACGCCATAACTGCTTGAGAATTTCAGAGCAAAATAAGTGTAAAAATCAATGGCTCTCTCCGCTCGATAGTTTAACCACACAGCGTTCAACGTTTTACACTCAAATATGCTTGCTCTACTCCCTCAGTTTCCTTACCTTGCTCCACTTGCCTAAAAGAGGGAAGCAGAACGAATTAAGCTTTAATTTTAGGGCCAAAGTCTTGAAAAATCAAGTACGAATAGCTTAACTTAAACTATGCATTCTGTTTTTTTCTGGCTTTTACCGAAGTGACTTTCGAGCTAGAGATTCCAGCACAACCTCAGATAATTCTATATTTCTATATGGAAGATCATAATAGGGTCTAATAGGTTTGAATAGGGCACATTAAGGTTTGCTATTGCAACGGGTCCAAGAGGCCAAAGTAGGAGAGTAGGAAAAACTCACTTTAAAGTAGGGAAAAACTTAATATCTCAAAACAGTTTCTACCCCAATAAATGCAAAATTTTTTCTTACTTCAAAATTTTGATAAATATCCAAACCAACATATCAAACCTAATAAGCCTCAATCCCATATTGCTTTTATTGGTAACCAAAATGCCTTTTTTCAGCGGAATTGGTAAAATTACCCACACGCTTATTTATGATTGGTTAATTTTACAGCCAATGCTTTGCATTCCACGAAGTTTAATTAAAATGCTAATTTAATGTTTAAAACCAGAAATTATTAAGCCTTCTAGGTAGTCAAATTTATAGTTAGTGTACAGCGTTTAAATTGCCTTACTTAAAGTAGCAAACGTGTTTGTAAGTAGCTTGGAATTAGGCATAATAATAATTATTACAAAATGTAATTACTTTTACAATTACTTGCATTCGTTGTTTTCTCCTGTGAGATTCATTGAGTTAGAAATGAAGATAGTTAAAGTTAAAAAAAGAGGAGCTCCGTCCAAACTTTTGTGGAACTTTTGCTGTATTTTGTTTCGGTTTCATACCAAGGTACTTAAGTAAAATCTTCCGAATAGTCAAATAACACAAGCCCATTTGTTGATTCCCAATATTCCCTGCACTCGGTATGGTAGTTTCATGGCCAATACAGTAAATCACCATAGCTGATATAGCCTATTCGATGGGTCGTTGATAACGACCAACCATAAAGTGAACATTATTTGCGAAACAAATTTCTGTCAGAGCACGTATTTCTATGCTATAATTCAATGATTTGCAAGCACTAGGCTATTCATAGTGAAATGGCAAACCTTACTGAGCATTTTTGACCTTGCTACATGTTATGAAACAAAACACTACCTTAATTATTTTAAAAGTATCGGCCCTGTTCCCAATTCCAATTCCGAGTCGGTTTTCGTGCAAACGTTAACTTAAAATCCCACAGTTTTCTATGAAAAGTAAGGAAAATGTCTGTGCCTACTAGATCAGGTCGTCTATTTTAGTCGAATTGAATCCACTTGGCATTGAGCTGTCGGTTTTTCTCAAACCTGATCAAGTACCCTTTGAAATGCTTGTCGCCTTCCTTATAACATTTCTATGTTTAAGCTCTACAATGCAACGTTTACACGAAAACCGATTCGGAATTCGGAACAGGGCCGTGTTTATTTTAAAACAGTTTCGATATATATTTTTGTCAAATGCCTGACCATTTTTATACTCTGTACCGTAGGTACATAGAGTATTATAAGTTTGTGCAAAAGTATGTAACATCCAGAAGGAAGCATCTCCGACCCCATAAAGTATATATATTCTTGATCAGCATCAACAGCCGAGTCGATATAGCCATGTCCGTCTGTCCGTCTGTCTGTCTGTCCGTATGAACGCACAGATCTCAGAGATGGTAAGAGATATAGGTTTGACGTGTATGGGACATATGCTTCTTATGTCTGCAGGCAGATCAAGTTTATTTTCAATTTTGGCCACGCCCCCTCCCGCCCCCGCAATTTAGAAAAAACGTTATATCTCCCACAGTTTTGAAAATAGATGGCTTGTTCCTTTTGGACATATTTAGTTATTAGAATAACTTATCGATCCGCCAAAGGAATGAAGAAGATCGGATGAACGGTTTTCGAGTTATGATCAAAAGACAAAATTTCTTGGTACAGAGTATGTTATAGTCAGGCTTGACCGACTTTCTTTCTTGTTCTTTTCTAGTGACTTTCCCCCCAGTAAAGCAAAGGTCAAGTTGCAAATTTTTGATAGTAATGTTACATAAAATGGTTCAATTTCAAAGAAGCATTGAAAGAGTTTGGTTTGAAATAGAATTTGACGTGTGTCGTGTTTTTCTTCATTCATTTTGCCATATCAGATTTCGTGCGTGCTTTTTCGTGTCAGTTTTTTATGAGAAAATACTAACCTAATATGAAAATCGACACGCGCCCATCTCTTGTCTATAGTATAATTATGTCTATTTAATGTTGAGGTTTGGAAAAACATTAAAGACAATAATTTTTACATATTTACAAGTTCGAAAACGGCTTAAAGAACTACGCACTAAGGTTTGTAAGCCGAACTTAAGATTCGCCCAGCTTAGGAGCGAAAACTTAGATTTCCCGAAATTTTAGCAAGCTTTCGCCCTTGGTAAAAAGCTTCATTAAGTTTGATTTTGGGAGGACTTTCTAATTTGTTATTTTGGTGTTGCTTCCTTTCTGTGCTCAATTGGAGCAAAGTTTTGCATATTTTTGTTTTCATTTTAAGAAAACTGTCAAACTGTCAGTTTTGGTTTCGACGCTCTAAAAGTGATGAAATTTTTGCCAGATGTTTCTGAGACTGAGACAAGTTCTAAGCGAAAATCAACTGAAGTTATTATTTTTTGACAATTCTCTCAATCCCTCTCTTGTATCCTTTTCAGATACTACAAATCTATCACACCGTTGAGGAGAGTGCAGACACTTTGGCCTTTGCCGCGGAGCCAATTTTTGCCAGCCTATCCAATGTGCTGGCTTTTCATGTGAGTTTTCTTTCTTTTGAGTTTTTGTGATTTTTCGTTTGTGTTCAATTTGAGTTTTGAGTTTCGTTTTGGGCAACAAGGACATGCAATTTGCGTTTGTCGTCTGCCGTGTGGGTACATTGTGAGCGTTGGCCATGGTCCATGCAGCACTTTTGTTATTTGTGTTGCTTGTGGGTTGGGTTCGACTTGTTGCTGCTGCTGTTGGTTGCTGCTGATGCTCTTGTCTGTGTGTGCTTTTTGTGTTTTGTTAAAGTTGGGCAGCCGAGTCAACTGCATAGTTTTGCTTGCAAACCAAAAGCCTTGCAACACAAATATGTGGTGTGCAGGACAGGAGCACACACACACACACACACTCGCATAACTAAATCAAATTACTCTCTGAGAAAGTTTACGCAGCGAAGATTGAGTCAATAAAATGCTTCGTTCAGCTTAGAAATTGATACACATATTCGTACAGCAGCGCTGAAAGCAAAGTTTCACCTGCCACAACAACGATAAACAGAACGCCCTGAGTAGTTTTTGAGTTTCAACAAAAGTCGATTCGAGTTAAATTACATTGAATATGGCAAAGGTAAGACACAAATTGACTTACCAAAAACAAGAAACCCAGAAAGCAAGCAACGAAACAAAAGGCAAATACTTTGGGTATAATAAGAGTCAATTTGCAGGAGATATGATTAAATTTGACTGTTTGTATACAAATTTTATGACTAAAATTAAATTAAGTTGAGGTTTGTGTTGAGTTGAAGTTTTGTCGGCCAGGAGGTTACCGTTCTAAGAGTTTCTATATGTGATATGTGGTATTCCGCTAAATCCTTTAATTATTTAAAGTTAATTTGATGATTTTTTATCCACCAAGTTTTAAATAAGACATCTTTATTACAAGCAAGTCACTTGGATTTGCCTAGCCCTCTTAACAACTGCTAGTTTTTGAAGTTCTGTTGTCTCAACATCTCTCTGACATGCTATATCTATATAGAAAAGAGCTGGCGTCGATTGCTCGCCTGCTACAATGTTTCTAAACATTTTAACCTGGCCTTTCGCTCCACTAGTTGCACAGTCTTAGCAGCTTTTTGGAATGCGATATGCCTATCAAATTGCTGGCGTCGATTACTCGCCTGCTCCGGAGTTTCTGCAGATGTTTACTTGGATTTTCGCTACACTAGTTGAGCAGTCTCAGCAGCTGTCTGGAATGCAATGTGCCTAGCAAATTTCTGGCGTCGATTGCTCGCCTGCTCTGGAGCTTCTGAAGACTTTAACCTGGTCTGCCACTTTACTTGTTTATCGAGTCGCAATTCAGATTGTTGCACTGTCTCAACTGATCTCTGGGATGCAGTGTTTATGGCATGGAGTTCCTGTTGTCGATATCTAAACTGCTATTAGATATATTGCATTGTCAATTGCTGAGACTCTGAAACAATTGCAGGTTAACAAGTAAAGTGGCAAGCCAGGTTGAGATATAGTGAAGAAGCGGAACAGGCGAGCAATCGACACCAGCAATTTTCTATGCACATCGCATCACAAAAAGCTGCTTAGACTGATCAAGTAAAGTGGCATCAAGTAAAGCAGACAAACGAATGCTCGAGCTTATATAGAATTGCTTTAATTTAATTTGCTTTGGTTTTGGTTAGGATTTGGACCTTTCAGCAGTACAATGTATCGATTCATGTTGCCCGGAATATAATGTGTTATTTTGAGACCAACTATATACCGCCTCAGAAGTGCCGGCAATGATTCCGGACTTAAATCCTATTGCAGATCTACGGGACATTCTTGCAGCAAAAGCTTAAGGTTGCTCAAAGCAGTAAGATACCTTAAAGTACTTAAAGAAAATCACTGTCCCAGCAAGGGTCGCCAATATTGAGCAATCAGCGATTCCAATCTTGGTAGGATCTATGCCCCGCAGGCTGCTAAAGCTTGAAAATGTTAAAAGCAACTCCATTAGATTCATTTCATCACTGAAAGTGATACATTCAATCTCGACGCCATCAGCGCATCTCTATGTCGTTTGGTTAAGCGAAGCTTTGATATGTGAGATTTCAATTTTCTGGCAAAAATTGGCCCACACGTTGCCTGGTGATTGTTAATCTGAATTCCGCTTGGAATTTCATACAGTTCAGCATGTCTTGAGTTGCTAACTGCCGCATGTGGCGTTTTGTTCGGTTTGTGTTGCACAATTCGTCTTTATTAGTCCTTCTTGTAATGTATCTATTTTCGAGCTGTTCCATGACATCGAATGAGTATTCACCTGTGCATATTTGTTTGCCAGCAGTGTGGTCAGGTTCTTAATGAATTCTCTGTTCACTTCTTAGTTTGATGCTCAGCTCAGCTTAGTGTTTGGTTTTCCTAGGAGAGCACCAAAATTTGTAAACCAAAAACGTTTTTGCTCACTTAAGTTAAAAAAAACTTGCTAATGGACCATTTGATTTCATATAAATTGGTTAATTCCGATAGCAACCAGAAGATTCTCGTATATTTTTATGAATGGTTTCAGAGATAAACCGCGGTGGCTGATAAATGCGAGTTAATTAGATTAGATTTGGTATTTTAAAGTTTATTTTATGATATTTCTACTTTAACCATCACTGGTTTAACAATGTTACTCCCAGCTAATTTGTCTTAGAATCTATTATGTTAGTACATTTAATTCTGTGTGAGACAAATTTGGTTATGTTGAATTTGGTTACCGTTTATCAAAGTTATTAGCGTATTTCTCAGCAGACATCTGCAATCTAGTACTATTTTTTAATTTTGTACAGAATAACTTTAGAGTTAACCTATAGTATACTAAGCGTATACTTTCCTAATGTTTGGGTGGACATTAAAATAATAAAAAAAAGTTTTCGAGTTCAATTTTTAGTTTTCATTTAAAAAAAAAATTTTTTTTAAATATATATTTGAAATTTTTTTTTTTAATTTTTCTTAAAAATTTTTTTTCTTAAACATCAAAAATAATTTAACCTAAATAATTTTTAAATTAAAATTAATTAAAATTAAATACATACTGAGATTTTTTCATAATTTTTATTAAATATTTTATTATAAAAACTTTACCATAATTCAAAAAATTTATTTTTAAAATTTCTAAACTTTTATTAAAAATTTTTATTTAAAAAAATCAAAAATAATTTTTACAAGATCATTTTTAAATCCAAATTTTAAAATTAAAATTAATCAATATTAAATATATAATACGATTTTTTCCATAATTTTTATTAAATATTTGTATATAAAAATTTTTTCCATAATTTAAAAAAAAAACTTTTTAATTATCAATATTTTTATTTAAAAAAAATTAAAAATTATTTTTTATTAAAAAATTTTAAACTATTTTTTAGTAAAAAATTTCAAATTATTTTTTAGTAAAAAATTTTTAAGTTTATTTTTTAGTAAAAAATGTTAAATCTTTAAATTAAAATTAAATTTTTTTTTGCTTTTACAACTAAACATAATTATTATTTTATTATTTAAAAAAATAAAAATAGCGATAAAAGTTCCCTGGTTCCTGGTTTATTTGATTGCAAAACCAACAGTTCCCCCAAAAAAGTAGGCAACAAAAATGTAAATTCTTAATTTATAATGAAAAAGTCCCTCCTCAGATCCCTTACCCTAACTCCTTCTATTACATACAGGAGGCAAAAACCTATGAGAATGCCAATCTAACGCCTACACCTGGCGGCGTTACACCTCAGCAACAGTCCACACCCATCAAATTGCTTTCATTTTAAAAATAAATTTTTTTTTAAACATATATTCGAAATTTTTTTTTTAGGTTTTTCTTAAAAATCAAAAATAATTTTACTTAGATAATTTTTAAAACAAAATTTTTAAATTAAAATTAAATATATACTGAGAATTTTTCATAATTTTTATTAAATATTTGACTATAAAATATTTTCCATAATTAAAATTTTTTTTTTTAAATTTCAAAACTTTTATTAAAAATTTTTATTTAAAAAAATCAAAAATAATTTTTAAATAGAAATTTTAAAATTATAACTAATTAAAATTAAATATATAATACGATTTTTTCCATAATTTTTATTAAATATTTGTATATAAAAATTTTTTCCATAATTAAAAAAAAAATTTTTTTTATTATCAATATTTTTATTTAAAAAAAAATTAAAAATTATTTTTTATTAAAAAATTTTAAACTATTTTTTAGTAAAAAATTTCAAATTATTTTTTAGTAAAAAATTTTTAAGTTTATTTTTTAGTAAAAAATGTTAAATCTTTAAATTAAAAGTACTTTTTTTTTTGCTTTTACAACTAAACATAATTATTATTTTGTTATTTAAAAAAATAAAAATAGCGGTAAAAGTTCCCTGGTTCCTGGTTTATTTGATTGCAAAACCAACAGTTCCCCCAAAAAAGTAGGCAACAAAAATGTAAATTCTTAATTTATAATGAAAAAGTCCCTCCTCAGATCCCTTACCCTAACTCCTTCTATTACATACAGGAGGCAAAAACCTATGAGAATGCCAATCTAACGCCTACACCTGGCGGCGTTACACCTCAGCAACAGTCCACACCCAGCAGCGCTCTGCCCCAGCGGCCAGCCCATGCCAAGGAATACAATTTCTTGGATATGGAGCTCAAGTATGGATTTCTACAGGTGAGTTTCAACCAGTTCAACAGGCATCATCATCATCATTTCACCCTTGTGTCTTCGTTGCGTTCATAGCTCACCGAGGCTCTGGCCTATCTGCACTATTCTGGTCACGTAATTCATCGAAATGTGTGTCCATCTTCTGTACTAATAACCAAACGCGGCATATGGAAACTGGCTGGCATGGAGTATGTGGGTAAGTGGCAAATTGAAATGAACTGCTTTGGCAATTTGATATACAACTCTCATCAACTACACAAATAGAGCGTATGAATGAGACTGATTTGAATAGCTCAATTCCGTGTCCGCCTTGGAGCAATCGTGTGTCCAAGATGGCTCAGCCCAATCTGGATTTTATGGGTAGGTGCAAGGGCAGCCAAGCGAAAGGCAATCATCCTAATTCTCTTCTTCCGTCCAGCGCCCGAAACTCAGTCCACGTCCAAGTGCAGCCTGCTCAGCGACATGTTCTCGCTGGGCATGGTCATCTGTGCGGTTTACAACAATGGCCGGCCCCTGATACAGGCCGGCAACTCCACTTCCAACTATGCCAAGCAACTGGAGACGGTGAGTGAGAAAGTTGAATTAATTTTTGGCTTGTTTGCCCGCTGTAATTAGATTCGCTGCTTTGTCAAATGCAAATGTAATCAAAAAGTCCACTTGAAACTCTAATTATTTTGCCACTTGTGCGAACAGGTGCCTCTCCCGACACCCCCATCTCCCCACCCCACCCCCGGGGGGCGGTTGTCATTAAAACTTTTGGCTGCTGTCTGGGGCGTTGGTCCGCTTGTCTTCAAGTGGTTTTCAATGTTGTGGCCAAGTTTTTCGGTTAGCTTCACTCTCCTCCACCTTTTGCTTGCAGCTGGACGACCATGTACACAAACTGATGCCACGACTGCCCATTGCCCTGCAGGAGGCCACGTCGCGTATGGCCAGTCGGGATGCCACAGCTCGCCCCACCGCCCAGCTGCTGCAGTTGATCAAGTATTTCATGTGAGTAGATAAATTAATTAACTTTAAGCAGCAAAAGTTTTGTGTGTCATGTGTTTGAGTTTAAAATGTAATTGACACCTCGGCAAGAACTCGCCCCGGCTCCCAGCCAATTTGTTCATGTGGCAGAAATTCAATTGAAGCTTTCACTTTAATTACGTCTGTTTACCAAAATGGAAACGGTAATCAGGCGCGCACACACAATGGCAGGAGTAGTTGAAGCTCCCCGCCAGACTCTGGGATTTATGACTACGACCGGCTGCTAGGCAGCCGGAGAGAGAAGTCCTGGGTCTGGGTCTGAGTCAAGTCTGCCATCTGCCAAGTTAAACAGAACTCACAGACTGCAGGGCGCGCGCGCGGAGCTACGTGCCGCGTAAAGACAAACAAAACCCAAGTTGTTTGCTGGGTAGCAGAGAGCAAAAACCAACAACAAGCGGCCACATCAGTCGCTTAGCAGAACAACAAGTAAAATTTGATTTTGTCGGCGGAATGTTCGGGGCTAGTTGATACCCTTGATATTACAATTAAGTGGTCAACCATTTTAAGTGAAAGATTTAGATTATATTCGTAATGGAATTTTTGGTGTGACCATCTTTTTCATTCCAGTTTATTGAGTGTGACTGTATGTTTTGACTCTTAATAGAGTTTTCGGTGTGACCTACTTTTTTACATATGAAAAATCACAATTTGTTTTTAGTTTGGCTGAGTTTTCTGATTTATAATGAAATTTTTGGTGTGACCGCGTCCTTTCAAACATATAAATAGCTAATTATTTTAAGTGTGGCTGTATTTAACTGATTTATTATGAAATTTTCGGTGTGACCAGCTTTTTCCAGTTTGTGTATAACCATTTTTAAGAAGTGTGCCAACATGACATTTTCGGTGTGACCAACCTTTCTTTTAGCATGAAAATAATCTACTTTATTAAGTGTGGCTGTATTTTTTAACTCTTAATGAAGTCAAAGAGTTGAATTCCACTCAACATGAAATTTTCGGTGTGACCAACTTATTTAAGTATGAAAATAATCTACTTTATTAAGTGTGGCTGTATTTTTTGACTCTTAATGGAGTATTTGGTGTGGCCGACTTTTGCAATTATGAAAAAAACTATATTTTTATAATGTGGTGGACTTTTCTAGTTCATAATAAACTTTTTGGTGTGACCGTATCTCTTCAAATGTATAAATATATAATTTTTGTAAGTGTGATTGCATTTATTCGACTTATAATGAAATTTAGGGTGTGACCAGCTGTTTTAAATATGTTTTCAATCATTTTCAAAGAGTGTGTCTCTATTTTTGACCCTTTCTTAATGCAAATTACGGTGTAATCCACGTTTTCAAATTAAAAATAGTCACTTTTAAAAAAGAATGGCTGGTTTTATTTGATTTAAAGCGAAATTTTTGGTGTGACCATTATTTTGCAAATATATAAATACATTGATTAATTATGTGTGGCTGTTTTAAGTTGATTCTTAACTAAAATTGCAGTGTGACCAATTTTTTTTTAAATTTTTATGTGCAATATTTTAATAACAGTGGCTGTTTTTTATTGACTCTTAGTAAAATTCCACGTGTGGTTGAGTTTTTTTAAGTTAAATTGAAATTTGGAGTTTTTGACCTAATTTTTTAAGTGTGGCTGTATTTTTATATATTTATTATGCAATTTTAAGTGTGACCAACTTTTTTGAATATGCAAATATTCAATTTTAATAAGCCTGGCTAATTTTTTCGACACTTAATGAATTGTAAGGTGTCAACAACGTTTTTTAATTATGTAAACCCTTCATTCTTTTAAGTGTGGCTGTATTTTTGAATACAAAGTTATAGAACCTCGAAGTATCAACTGCTTAGAAACAGATATGAGTCAATCCAGGATTTCCTCGATCCACTTAATCCGCTTAACTGTCTTTGCCTTGGGTTTTTAAAAGATTTCAGTCGCTTCTGCTTCAAGCCAGCTACCTCTACGCTTGACACATTGTCGTTTCTTACCTGTTCGTTCCATCTCAGTTTAGGTGATACCTTGAAATGTTTCTCACCTTGTTTTAAGTACAAATGTCACAGAGTTTCTGATCTGCGATATTACCTCATATCCCACCAAACTAATCAACAATAATATGCCCAATTTGCTACCTTCTAGCTTAAAGTGCTGACAGCAGCAACAGCTTCTTCCTGTTGAGATACAATGGCATTCACAAAGCCACCACCTTCATTTCCCTGCTTCATGTCTTAGTCAGTTAGTCAGTCGGTGGCAGCACTTTGAAGTTAATTTAAATGTTGTCAACATTTTCAGCGTTTTTAGCAGCGTATGCAAATGGCTCAAGTGTCTTGGCAATAGGTGGCATGCTAACCATCCTCTCCCCCCTTTCCACTCCACTGTCCTAATCAACTCCGGTTCCATTCGCTGAATGGGTAACGAATCCTGTGTAGGTTGAGCTTTTGAAATATGATTTACCTGCTTGGCTAACGTTGATTAAGTTAGCGCTGAAACATCAACCGGGAACCTTTGTGTGCTGCAGCACGGCTCCTGGGGGCCCATGGCCGACCAAGCATTGTTTAACTAAGCGCATGCAACAACTTTTATTAGCTCTACAATAAATTCAAATAGATTTGACTTTAATGGCATACTTTTCAATTGCCCGTAAAGCTCAACAATCCGTAACATTGGCCCACGCCCGGCACGACCCAGATAACAGGCTAAGCCAAGAGAGGCGTAACAATGCGGGAGACTTGTGTCCAAAATAAACACTTTTTGGCAATTAAATTTTCAACCATTTGGCAATTTACATAACAATAAAAAGCATTTAAATTTTCCATTCGCACTCCTCGGCTCCGCCCGGTGCCCGCCGCCCGCCGCCCGCACAAAGTGGTGGGCGACAAACACAATCTGGGTTATTTTAATTTGAATGTTGTTTTGCGTTATCCGTAAGCCAAGTATAAATAGAAAATGTGAGAGTGTTAGTTGAAAATACAGATATAATTAGATCAAAATGGAAACTTATTTTCAAATAAAAGTGCACATGTTTGGAGTTTACTGTGAAAACGTTAGTGAGTTCCCTCTGAATTCAAATTTTAATACTTGGATACGTAAGAAAATGTTGAAGCACCTCTATTTTGGCAAGGCAAACCATACTCAGTACTCGCCACTCGCTACTCAGTACTCAATACTCAGTGGTCGAAAATCTGTATTCAATACTTAACACTCACTGCGGATTACATAAGCTTACTTCTAGATGCTCAGTCTTGGATTCTTGGTACTTGATTCTACGTACTCAGTACTCAATACTCAGCTATCTTTATACAGTACTCGATAGCATAAGCCAAGAAAATTTGACTTAAATTATCATTTAACACTCAGTACTCGATTCTCATTACTGCCGATACTCTAGTTCTGTATACTCAGTGCTTGATTTTAAGTACTCGATTCTATGTACTCGTTTTTTAATACTCAATGCTTGATACTCAACACTTAATACTCAGTACTCGATACTTAGAGTTCGTTATTTGATACTGAGTTCTAATAACCTCAAGCCAAGAAAATTATAACTTAATTAGTATTCGATACACAGTACTCGATTCTCGGTACTCGATTCTTCCTACTCGGTTTGCTGTAATTAATACTTACTATTCGATACTTAGTTTTCATCACGTTGTACTCCATACTCAGTACTCGATTCTTACTACTCAACATGAACATGATAATCAGTAGTCGGCATTCTGTAATTAATCCCCAATACTTGGTTTTCGTCACCTAGTACTCAGTACTCTATTCTCGGCACTCGATTCTTTCTACTCAATACACGTTACTTACTAGTCGGTTTTCTGCAATTGATATTTAGTACTCGATACTCCAGACTCAGCTCTCGATTCTTCTTACTTAACAAGCGATACTCAGTATTCGATATTCTGTAATTGATAATCAGTACTCGATACTCAGTTTTCTTCACTTAGTTCTCCAAACTCACCACTCTATTCTTACTGCTCAATACACGATACTCAGTAGTCGATATTCTGAAATTGATACTCACTACTCGACACTTAGCTTTCGTCACATAGTACCCCATTTTCGGTACTCGATTCTTACTACTTAATATGCTATACTCAGTAGTCAAAATTTTGTAAAAGATACTCAGCATTCGACACTTAGCTTTCGCCACATTGTACTCCACAGTCTTACTTACTTTTCGTCACATAGTACCCCATTCTGACTACTCAATATGCGCTACTCAGTAGTCGACATTCTGTAATAAATTCTCAGAACTCGATGCTTAGTTTGCTTTTCATAGCTCTCCATACTCACACAGAAAAAGAAGATCCAAAAAAGATCCATTTGAACAGGACATGTCTTAAATATCCTTTTTCTCATCCAGCGGAGCTGCAAAATCATCCAAATGATCCTTTTGGTTTTCAGTAATTTGAGTTTCGAGTCGCCTAAAATGTCCAGGATTACCTTCTTTAGGCTCAATTTTTTGCTCAATCCATCATTTGGACTTGACTTTAAGTTATATTATCAGAAGTACTGCTCCTTAACTCTGAAACAACCAGAGCTCGCAATTAACTCTCAACACTTTTTTAGTGTCGTCAAAAAACAGTTCGGTTACGGACACAACGAAAAGAGGGAGCGAAAGACACCTTCAGTTCTGTTTTTGCTCAAATCTGTTTTGCTCAGAGCAAAGACACACTTTTTCGTTTCTGTTTCTCTCTTGTCTTTTACTGACCGTTTTGCCGAGAGCAAACCAAAGTGTTTTTTGCGTATGTATGAGTGGTTGTGTGTTGCTCCCGTGTACATACACACACATGCATACACACACATACATACATACAGCCTACTAAACGCACAAAACAAAAACACTTTTCACAGACACTTATTCTGTTCTGCTCATTTGAAAACAGTTGTTTGATGAGCACTCGCTCAAAAGTGTTTCTGTCACTGGTTGTCGGCAAACCGACTCGTTTGTTTTGCTCAACCGAAAACATGTAACAGAAATCAAGGGAGGCGAGAGAAAAAGTGTTTCGCTCAGTGAGAAACAGTTTGTGCTGCGTTTGTTTCTGTTTTGTTCTGAGGCTAATCGCATTGAAAAATGTGTTAACAGTTATTTGCGAGCTGTGGAAACAACCCATCCCGAATAGCTCTACGGTTTTTTGACCTTAGAATGTCGTCGTTCGTCGATTGGACAACCAAAAAACAAAGATAACCGTCTAGGGTTGGGGGGATTTGAATACTTGGATTGGAAACTAACGCATTTTAAGCTGAAACATTTATTGAATTCCAACTTGCTGGAAGTCTCAAATAACACTTGAAACAGCGTGTTAGTTTGTTAATGAGTTAGTGAACAGAAATGAGTAGCTTATTGAACTTATTAATTTACTCTTAATTGGTCTGTTGTTTGCGTGCTCTCATACTTCTGAGCTCAGGACTGTTTCCCAACAACCAATAAATCTAGAAAAACTTTTAGATTTCTGATCTATTTTATCAGATTAATGGTCAGAGATTCTAATATCATTTATAAGTCAAAAATATACCCTATAAAAGTGTAAAAAAGCTAAGCCAACTCATCAAAGAGCAGGAAACTGAGCAAATTAAACAACTAAATAAAGCAGAGAAACTTAGTAAGCAACTGAACAAAGCCGACGATGAGTAAGTAACTGAACCACTGAGCCTTAAAGTGGGTAAGAGGAACTGCTTAACTAAGCTATTCACTTTGATTTGATTAACCTAAGTGAGTGTTTTACTAAAAAATATTTCTCTAAACCTGGTCGATCATCATTATTTTTATAACCAAAAGATCATAGTGTCCGTGTGTGGTGCAGCGGGTAGTGTGTGTGTCATCAATCAATCATCGAATCGACGACGTTAGACAAAGCACAAGGTAAAGCTCCCCACAAAGGTGTTTTTTCACATTCTAAGCATGATATTTTCGTCATTTGTCTACATAAAGTTCATTGTTAGTCCTTTCGCCTAGGCAAAACCAAAGAGAACAGTAAAAAGACGGCAAAATGTTAAAAAGCGTCGTCGAAACGACGAACGATGACCGTCCAGGGTAACGCTTAAACTGCTTACAATACAGTGAACTTGTTTTAAGAATAAATCGGTATTAGTTTAAGAATGTTAAGGGCTGAAACCTACAGCATTGCGTGCAGATGAATATATAAAGTTACATTTTTGCTTACCTATTTTTATACTCTGTACTGAAGGTACATAGAGTATTATAAGATTGTGCAAAAGTATGTAACATCCAGAAGTAAGCCTCACCGACCCCATAAAGTGATCAGCATCAACAGCCGAGTCGATATAGCCATGTCCGTCTGTCCGTCTGTCTGTCTGTCCGTATGAACGCACAGATCTCAGAGATGGTAAGAGATAGAGGTTTGACATGTATGGAACATATGCTTCTTATGTCTGCAGGCAGATCAAGTTTATTTTCAATTTTGGCCGCCCCCGCAATTTAGAAAAAACGTCATATCTCCCACAGTTTTGAAGATAGATGGCTTGTTCCTTCTGGACATATTTAGTTATTAGGATTACTCATCGATCCGCCAAAGGAATGAAGAAGATCGGATGAACGGTTTTCGAGTTATGATCAAAAGACAAATTTTCTTGGTACAGAGTATGTTATAGTCGGGCTTGACCGACTTTCTTTCTTGTTAGTTATCAAATTCTTGACTCCATGTTAAATCGGAGTAAACTAAGCACTATTTCGATGTAAAATTAAAGTCAAAAGTATTTAAAACCATAAAGACAGGCTTAATTCAACAAAACGGTCTTAGTTTAAGTGTTTAAGGATTAAGAACACAAAAACTTGCTCATGCTTTCAATTTCACTTGTTCTCTGCTGGGTAATCAAGTCTCTTCCCAAACCCACACAAGTTGAATAATATGAATGAAGATGAAGATGCACTTTCCTTGCTAACCAACCAAACCCTTGATAAACATAATTTCTTTCTGTGTGTAACACTTATCCCAGGATTATTGCCCCCTTTCTTTTTTTGGGGGAGAGACCGGAAATTAAGCTTCCGAAAAGCGATTACCTTTGCAGAAATTTCATTTTATTTTGTTTTGTTTTATTTTTGTGCAAAATTTTTACACACACATTTTGATGACCTGCCATTTTGTGCTGCTTTTAACTTAACTCCCCTCTCTCTCTCTAATTTGCTGCTGCTCACAGTGACCCGGCCATAAATGCTCTTAAATTCCTGGACGTGGTCAACATGAAGGACACGCAACAGAAATCACAATTCTACAAGACCACCTTGATAGAGGCCATGCCGCTAATTCCACGTGTAAGTGCCACATGCAGGGGGAGCCGGCCCGTCGGCGCATTAATCATTTACGGGGCGCCAAATTGTGCGCTTTATGGCCAAACAATTTGTGTATTACGAGCCGTTTTATGACAGTTGCCACCCGGAAGGCAACCGGAACTGGCACCACAATGCTCGCGCCGGAAGTCGCCATTGTCTGGCTGGCACTGTTAATGACAGACGACAGGGAACTAACATTGAACATTGAATAGTGAGTCTCTTTTCTTCTCTTTTTTTCTTTGGCCATTTTTTAACAGAAACTCTGGTGGCAAAACATTTGGCCCATGCTCAAGTCGGAGATCAACAATAACGAGGTGCTGGCCGCTGTCCTGCAGCCTGTCATGCTCTTTGTGCAGGAGGCAACGCACACTGAATACGATAACCTGATGTCGGCCACCATGAAGTGAGTAAATATGAAGCAGATCGAAAGTCCATTGTGTTAGACGGTTAATTATAGATTGAGGATAGAAACAGGTGAATGTCGGTAAGGGAACTATTGCAGGTCCTGCGCGCCAATTTGTATGATTTATTACGACAGAAAATGGAAACAGGATCTCGAATTGATGAACATTTTTCGTATCCCCCATATAAAATCATACAATAACTTATCATTCCATGCAATCATAGCTGGATTGCTCGTTTTTTAAATGCAATTTCGGTTTTAAAAACCATATTTTTGTATACGAGCAACATAATTTGGTTTGGAAATTAATGCAAATGTTAGAAAATATAAAAAACTGACACATTTGAAATAGAAAGGCGACTTTAATGACTTCTAAGCAAGGCTGCAAACCTCAAGAATTCTCCAGGAGGTTCGGTCCGGGGGTTCGAATCCATTGTAAAATAAAAGGTTCGGTTCGCGGACCGGTTCTTGGAACCCCTGAACCTTGGTTCGCTTGCACTTAAAAGAATAGTTAGTCTTTTGATTTATTAATACGTTGAAAATGTGCTATCCATGTGCTTAATCAGAATGAAAATGTTCTATTCATGTGCTTAATCAGAATGATCATTGTCCAGTCTATTCTCTTTCAAATGGGGAAACTCCTTTATTTGTGTCAGCAGCACATCGATGATAATTTCCGGCCTGCCGAACCTCATCTCTAAAGTTGATAGTATTTGTGGTACGCAGTCTGCATGCAGCATAAGACTTCTCACAGCGGTCTTAGCTGGACCCTCCAGCGCGTGTCTAAGTCGCATCAAATTCTCGGCATCTGAAAATCCGCACAGCTCGGTTGACTGCTCGTACATTGCTATAAACAGAGGCCAATCCTCTGGCCTGCCGGAAAACTTCGATAGTTCAGCAACATTCGTCTTCCGTGCAGCCATTTTCTCCGGCGATATTATAGCTTGGGGTCTTACAGAGTTCCTTATATAATTCTGCTCCCCACTGGTACTAGTCACCCACGGGCAGTACGTATGCCTCTGTTGATTGCACGCCTGGGGAACAGAGTGAGTACTTTGCGCATCTGGCGCCCTTTCCTGGACATGTGTAGGTGTCTGATGGTTACTAGCCTGGTACTCCCCAGGAGCAGCGTGTGTGCTAGACGCCCTTGGCGTTTTGTCCACCAGTGAACCTACACGTGGCTCTTTAACCACTATGTGCCCTTCAGACATCTTCGCTAGAAGCTCTTTACGCCTTTCTAGCAACAGCTGTCGCCTTTGTAATATGTAGTCTTCTTCTTCTAGCAACCTCAGCTCCTCTTGCAGGTGATGCGCATCCTCTATAGAGGTCGATGCTCCACATAAGCCCACCTCGCTCTGACCGCCACCTGCGTTGGCCTCGTTGCCCTTTTTCGAAGCTACTACATCCGTCAGTTCTAATCCTCTCGCCACTGGACTTTGCCTGTTGATGCGCAGCACTGTAGTTTGTGCACCTCTATATGACGCATCCTCCGCTTCAGTGTCGCATTCTCTACAAAGCCAACCCACTCCGGCCTCCTTTACGGTAGCGCATCTTACGTGACATTTGTTTGTGCAACCGCTGCCGTTGCAGCCGACCATATCGTCGTCATCCTCATCCTGACATGAGGAGCAGTTGTACAAGTCCCGCCTGGCGCTACAAGGTGCTGCAGGTGTATACATAGTGACGATTTACCACAGGCAATTTCTCCAATCCGATCCTAGGAAGTATCCGCCAAATCAGGAACTTCCGTAGTTAAAGAAATCCTCAAGAAATTCCCGCCGAATCCGGAAATTTCGTTCTACAATCGAGTTTAAGAGATCCTCGCCATAAATTCTCTCCAATAAGAATCAGCAGTAGCTCTCCACCTTGTAAGGGAACTTAATGTAATTCAAATAAAAGAATTTAAAGAAATGTTGCGGGTGTTCGAAGCCCTCCAGCGCCGCCCAGACACCAATGCTGTTGTTTAGTGATTTCAGTGTATATTTATTTGTACTCGTGTACATTGGCATATGCTGCATACAAGGGTGCATAGGCGCACGCTTTAAATTCCTGTGGGATTACAATTTTCTTAATCTCAGGTTATGCTAGGTTAGGTTGACATTAACTCTTACTTTTAGTCCGCTTTCGTCTCGTGGTAAATTAGAAAAGAACTATAAAAGCACATGCCAGCTTAAGTGAGAAATTAGTGGTGGGCAAGTCTACAAATACAGTACATTCCAATATCGATCTTGCCCTTTCCATTATCGATAGCAACTACATACTAGTATCGGACCCTAAGCACTAAGCTACCATCAAGCGGAACTAGTTCATGGAATCTGTCGTAACACTTAAGTTATTTCAATTATCAAATTATCAAATAGGTGACATTAACAGCTTTAAGAAACTGCTTAGTTTTAGTTAATTAACATTATATCTTCCAGGAACTGTTTATCTATACTAGCTCTTAAATCAGAAAGGCCAAACTTAAGTTTTGAATATGCTCGTTCAACTGATACCTGAGTTGCTGGTACAGCTAGTATAGTAAAATCAATATTTTGAAATTTTCGTTATTATGACCTTTCCAAAATTTTAAAACATATATAGATGCATGTTGTAGGAGCCTGGAACCTTACGTTAAATTTGGTATTTGGAAAGTCATATTAGGGGTCAACAAAATTCAGTTCATTTGTAACTACCGAGCAGTAAATAACAAAAACCCGGAGCTTTACAGATGTGATCTTGGACAATTTTCAAAGGAATCTATAACATAATTCACAGATTTTTTATTTGATATTTGTTTATGGCTTTCATAATCTTCTCGTCTTCGCAATCAGACGTTGAGTCATTCATTGTCAAATTTTAAAAACTCTCATTAAGCATTTTTTTGGCGCTTTAGCATGTCTGCAATGTAATTGTTTTTGGTCAGAAGTAAGCAAAGTTTGAAATCTCGGGTATAAGAACACAGCAGCCAATTATGGTACACAGTTCATAACAGAATAACGTTTGTCGAGGCACTTAGAAAGTAATAAACAATGTTTTGCTGGCGAATTTCGAATGTATCGTTGAAAAAATGTCTTAAATTGGTGAACCGAACCTCATTTTTCGAAAAAGTGGTCCGGTTCGGGTTCAGGCTCGCGGAGTCAAAAATGTAAGCCGCCTGGTTCATGGTCCGGTTCGCGAACCCCAAAAAACCCGAACCGAACCGGTTCTCAGGGGTTCGGTTCCGGACCGGTTTGCAGCCTTGCTTCTAAGTATCAGCCCAAACCGCATTGGCCCCTCTTTAGCAATTACTTATAAGATATAACATGGTCTAAAGTGCATAAACCATATCTATTTATATCTTAACAGAGTTCTACACTGGAAAAAAGTACAAAATTTCTCGACCTTATTATAGAAATTTCAAGCAGGAGTCGTACTAAATCCAAGATCAAGTCAATCCTGTTTGTACTTGGAATGAACAAATCCAGGAGTGAACGTCTTCTGACAAAGTTTGAGACTGATTTAATCCCAGATTTCTCAAATTTTTGGTTTCTTTGTAAGACATAATTTGGCCCTACCATCAAAATAAGATCTGCCTTTTCTAAGCTGACTTTGCCCCTCAAATATTCTTCTAAGCTTCTTAATCAAAACAGCTTCCACACACTTCTTCACCTCAACTTTATCAAACTATGTGTTATACATGAAAACAGATCTACCCTCGCAACGAACTGATTCTATTCTAAGGCAACAGTCTTACCAGCTGCGCCACCTCGCTTTATGCATAATGAAAGCTTAACATATGAGTTATGCGATGGTGCCGCAAGTTAGGTAGCCAGCCCGGTTCGTATTCAGTTCCTGAGGTTCTTAAGTGCGAGTCACAGACAGACTAATGTGAGTTACCACAACCTCTTAAGCATGGTGAAAAAACAAAGCTTATTTTGCAATTTCTAACTATTAAAAGCCGTTTCCTTATCTTCTAGATAGCTGCTATGTGTCAGATAAGCTTAGATTTTACTCTGTTATTTGTTAGTTTATGATCATGTGATATCGGCCCTTAGTATTTATCATAACTTTACTTTACATTATAAAGTTCTATCTCTACTAACCGTATCATAGATGGATAGAAAGCATCCATCACCTTCTATACGACTGACCTGCACTTCTTAGGAAACGCACCCAGCATCTGGGCAAACCAGTCTTTGAAGACCTGGGCAGTCTGGCAAATGTGTCCCTAGAAGACCTGGGTCTTTTTTGGATTCCTCAAAATGGTTTAAATATAGAGTTTGCGCATAATCTGACCGTCAATCCCCACTACCCCCTCCCCTCCCAAACCCCACCCCCCTACTAGGCATCACAATGGGCCAAAAGGCCTCTGGGTGAACTAGGCCTCTGCCGAGCAGCCTATTTAACCTAACCGAACCGTATCATCGGGGTTTCTTCTTAATTATCTGAAGGACAGCACATTTAAACAACAGCTATAAACACTTTTTATGCAATTTTCGGTATTTTCCGAAAACTTTGACTAACACCATCCCACTATGTACTCGTCTAATATAATTTTCCAAATTTCCTCTATTTGTCGCCGCCCTCTTGGCAACAGCCCCTGACCTAGCTTCCTTTGCTGTCTCTGCAGCTCTCTGCAATGCGATGTGTATAGCAAATGACTGGCGTCGATTGTTCGCCTGCTCCTGTGTCTTTGAAGATTTGATTTCAATTAAAATTCTACGGTATTGTGTATAGCACATTGGTTGGTGTCGATTGCTGCCTGCTCTGGAGTTTCTGTTGTTCTTAACCTGGTCTACCGTTCAACTTGTTGCGGGGACTCAGCAGCTCTCAGTAATGCGATGCTTATAGCAAATTGCTGGTGTCGATTGCTCGCCTGCTCTGGCGGTTTTCAAGAATTTCACTTGTTCATCGCGTCGCAATTAAGATTGTTGTGCAGTTTCATCACCTCTTTGAGAAGCGATATTTATAGCAAATTGCTGGTGTCGATTGCTCGGCTTCTTTAAAGGCTTTAACTACACAGGAAAAAAAAAGACCCAAAATCCATTGGATCCATTTAGACGGGATAAGTCTTAAATTTCCTTTTAATCATCCAGTGGAGCTGCAAAATCATCCAAATGAAAACCAGTTTCATATCCTTTGGACGATTTTTAGCTCCGTTGGATGATTATTAAAGACATATCTCGTCCAAATGGATACCGGAAATCATCCAATGGATATTCTTTAATATCCTTTTTTTTCTCTGTGTAGGTTTGCAGCTCCACTTATTCATAGCGTCGCAATTGCGATTGTTGTGCAGTCTCAGCAACTCTCTGGGTTGCAATGCTTATGGCAAATTGCAGGTGTCGATTGCTCGCCTGCTCCGGCTTAATCTTAAGCTGGTCTGCTGCTTAACATGTTAATTGGCGGTTGTTCAGGAGTTTTAAAGACCCACTGGAAGGCAATGTTGCTTTCTTCGGTTCCTGAAATTTGTTGTTGTCCTCATTAGACGCAGCCGTCTAGCTCATAGGTAGACTTTGCCAACGACAGCTGCGAATTTCTTAGCAAGCCGAATATAAGCTGACCCTTTTATAATCCGAAAGCAGGGACTTCATTCAAGCGGTGTCTTTTTATACTCTGTACCGTAGGTACATAGAGTATTATAAGTTTGTGCAAAAGTATGTAACATCCAGAAGGAAGTATCTCCGACCCTATAAAATATATATATTCTTGATCAGCATCAACAGCCGAGTCGATATAGCCATGTCCGTCTGTCCGTCTGTCCGTATGAACGCACAGATCTCAGAGATGGAAAGAGATAGAGGTTTGATATGCATGGTAGATATGCTTCTTATGTCTGCAGGCAGAACAAGTTGATTTTCAATTTTGGCCACGCCCCCTCCCGCCCCCGCAATTTAGAAAAAACGTCATATCTCCCACAGTTTTGAAGATAGATGGCTAGTTCCTTCTGGACAAATTTAGTTATTAGGATAACTTATCGAACCGCCAAAGGAATGGTGAAAATCGGATGAACGGTTTTCGAGTTATGATCAAAAGACAAATTTTCTTGGTACTGAGTATGTTATAGTCGGGCTTGACCGACTTTCTTTCTTGTTATACCCTTGCAAAGGGTATTATAAATAGAAATATTAATTTCCGACCCCATAAACCATATATATTCTTGATCAGGGTGATGAGCTGAGTCGATTGAGCTTTGTCCGTCTGTCTGTCTGTCTGTTTCTCCGCCAACTAGTCTCTCAGTTTTAAAGCTATCGAGTTGAAATTTTGCACAGAGTCTTCTTTTTGCTGCACACTACTAATATGTCGGAACCGACCGGTTGGGATGACTATATCTCAAAGCTACCATAGGAACAATCGGTCGGAAAACTAGTTTTAGTATGAAAAACTTTTTTCTTTTCAATGGAAACGTCTCCAAACTTTGTAATCGTAGGTTTTATATGTTTTTTTATAATCCTACCAATTTTTATTCAAATCGGACAACTATATGGTATAGCTGCCATACAAAAGATAGGTCTGAAACACAGTCTTAGTTAGAAAAACTTTTTTGTTTTTAATGGTAGCATCCTGCAATTTTGTATTTGTTTGTTTCACATGCTTTCACATAATTTTACCAATTTTTGGCCAAATCGGATGACTATATCATATAGCTACCATACGAACGATCGGTCGGAAAATGGGAAAAAGAGTATTTTTTCGAAAATATTTAAGCGAGCACTTGCAAGGGTATAAAAACTTCGACACAGACCAAGTTAACTTAGCACTTCTGAAGTATTCAACCAAATTTCTAAATTTAAGAAATTATTATCTAAAAAATTCAATTAAAGTTTACGAAAAAAAATGTCTTAAAACTAGAAATTACTTGAAGTATTTCTGAAAACTAGAATGTAAATTCTTTGCGTGTTGTCGGACCATTTATTGCATAGAGAAGTAGGTAGCTTTCTGTCATTGTCAGTCTAATCCGCTTGGCATAGTCCACTTCCATTTCATTACCTATTCAATTGCCTGGCCACAGTATCCCCTCCCTAGCTAGTCCATCTGTTTATAAGTAGTATTTAACTGTACTATTGTTATGACTGCCGCCCCCTCCCTCCGCCCCTTCCTGGCTTACAAAACAATGGACGACCGCAACTTAGTGGTACTAAACAATTGGAAAACTTTGCCGACCTTTTTTTTTTTGTTTTGTTTAATGTTCATGGCGTTTTATTGTATTCAAACAGAGCAACTTGGAGGCGTCAGTTCGTATTGTAATTTTTAGAGCTCAACTTGAAGTTGTGGCTGTTGCTGTGGCAAGTTTCCTGTGGCATAAATTAGTCAAAACACACACACAAACTATGGGTGGGAGAAAACTTTTGTGGACACTTGCTGTTAGACGCTTATTGACATTCCACCTCCTTTTCCCTGCTTTCCACAGAGTTGTCTACAATACACCCAAGTCGATTCAAGCCAGCGTTACGATACTTGAGAATTTGCATTTGATTATAGAGAAAACGAAACCGGAAGATGTCACCACAGACATAATGCCCATGCTGTTCTTCTCATTCGATGGCTCCACGATACAAGTGCAGGTGAGTGAGTGAATTAATGCCAACCATATCCACACAAAAGACGCATTCAGTCATTGATTTATCTAATTTGGTGTTGAGTTGCTAAATCTATTCATTCTGTTTATCTACACTTACCTGAAATCGAATCCAGAGTGCGGCTGTGGTGGCGGTGGCCAATGTATTTGATAGCATCGATGAGTTATCCATTCGACGCATGGTCCTACCCAAGGTGAAATTGGTATTCGAGAAGAACATAACCGATCCAAAGATAGTGCAGAATGTGCTCATGTGCATTGAGCGTGTCATGGACCGTATGGAGCGGGCACAGGTGGGTGGTGGAGTTGTTCGCCCTGTTTGCCAACTAAGTAACACAATTGATTGCATTTGCATTGTTATTTCCAGGTCATGGATGAGGTATTGCATTTGCTGGCAAATGTGCGCATACCCGATCCAGATATTATCATGCGTACCGTGCGTAAGTTGGCCAGCCGAGAAACCAATATAAAAAAATACCGAAAAACCAGCATTGTTTTTATGCCGATAACCGAAAACTAATTAAGTCGCTTGTGCGTGTGCAGCCACACAACCACACAGATACTATAAAATCTCTCGCTTTCTCCTCCTCATCCACCTCCTCCACAGGCATCTATCATAAGCTGTTTGTGGACAAATCCTACGGCCTCAGCGTAGAGACCATGGCCACCAATGTGCTGCCCCTGCTCATACCACATACCGTCAATCCGGCGCTCAATTTTGAGCAATATTGCTATCTGCTTGAGGTGAGTGACGAGTTGTAGATGGACAGCTCAAAAATTTAAGGAAAGTTCCATTTTTTTTTCTTTCATTCAGTGAAGAAAACAACAACAGATGGTTGGTTGTTTAGTTTAGCAAATATTTCTATTTGGAATACATACAATTTGTTTATACACTTCCCTGCACTTGAATTAGGCATCATTACTTTCAAGTGTTGCATTTTATTGCTCTCTTGTTAATCGCTTGTTGCTTATGTCATGTGCAAGCCTTAAAGTTTTACGGGTTTGAACCTGAAACTTGAGGTTCAAGGTTTTGGAGTGAGGGCTTTGGTTCAAACCTTGGTTCGGCTCACGTTTTTAGCAAATTTAAGCCAATTAATTTCTAAAATACACCAAGGGCCGATCTTACATCTTCTACATAGAGCTATCTGCTATATAAACCTACGAATAATAGAGAAAAATCAAAACTTATCCGACACATAGCAGATATTTGGAAGCTGAGAAATATGGTCAAAATAATATTTAGAATTGCTTCGTATTTGAATAAGTCTTTTCAACTTAGATTTGAGTTGATGTTTATTTAGAAGATTCGAATAGCACACTAGAGTATTTTAGAGTATTTTTTGGTTCGTATTTCAATATTTCACCTTCAGAAGTCTCTTGTAATCGCACTTGATGGTAATCTCCTTTTATTTAATCATCAAAAGTGCTCAAAAAAGACTCATCAAGGTGATTTTTGTTGGTTGATCTTTAAAAAT
Source organism: Lordiphosa fenestrarum (assembly GCA_035044985.1). Classification (NCBI taxonomy): domain Eukaryota; kingdom Metazoa; phylum Arthropoda; class Insecta; order Diptera; family Drosophilidae; genus Lordiphosa; species Lordiphosa fenestrarum. Next base: position 178,430 of record JAWNNO010004751.1, read on the forward strand.
ACTCTTTTCTGTTGTCAGTTAGGCCCATATAGAGCGTTACCTCAGATTTCAGGTGATTTTTGTTGCAACTATCTGTTAAATGTTGCTTAAACTAGCTCTGACCTCGCCCCATCAACCAATGATGGCCTGCGACTGAAAGCAAACAGCGCTTAAAACAGCCTCAACTTACGCTCGGCTCGAGTCTGTGTGAATAGAAGAGTCAAGTGCTCATTCCCTGCGGGCCAGGCATGAAAATTGCTGCTCTACACATATGTTTGACATGTGAAGTTCGGGTAATTGTTGCCATCCATTGAAAGAAAGAAACATTTCCAATATTCTTTGCAAACAAAGCGTCAAGCACAACAATCTGAAACGAACAATGAACATTTCGTCGAACTAAACAAATTCAAAAGTGAGCTGCTTAGTTTAATAAATCGTATAATGTTCTTATAGTAATTATAAGCTCTTACTTTTAGTACAAATTTAATCGCACTTTCGCTGAGAACCCAGCTTCTAGATACATACATAATTGACTTTACAGCCCCGAAGGGCCAATCAAAAAGAGACCTACAGTTTTTAGAAGCTTCAAGACTACACAGAAAAAAAAAACGATCCATTTGGAATGGATATGTCTTTAATATCCTTTTAATCATCCAGCGGAGCTGCAAAATCATCCTAATGATCCTCAGATTTCATATCCTTTGGATGATTTTAAGCTCCGTTGGATGATGAAAAGGATATTAAAGACATATCCATTCCAAATGGATACCGGAAATCATCCAATCCTATTTTTTCTCTGTGTAGTTATTTCCAAGCTGTTGCCAATAGCTAGTGTAGGTGACCGGGTCTTTAAGAAAAAAAATCTCTTTTATTAGATGTTCCCAGGCGGGATCGAAACTACGACACTACTCGCTGTATGTATCAAACCCGGCCAGATAGATAGATTCCAATATAAATCCCTAAACTTAAGACGGAACTGATCTGAGAGCACTATTGAATGGAGTTAAGTCCAAAAAAAAGTGGACCTAAGAAGCTTATTATCATTAGGAATTGCTTTCACTTCAATTTACAAGTTAAAGACTTATATTAAATTTATTTGGTTCTCATTCTGGTACCTCAGAGCTTGATGTAAGTATTATTCGATCTTAAACTACACCACTTACATTTGGAAGATCAGTTACCAAGACTTTTTCCAAACCTTTTGATGATTAACAGGAAAGAAAGACTATAATATACTCTGTACCAACGAATTTATACGTTCAGCATACATTTTGATGCTGCAGTAGCAGCTGTAAGCAGCGCTGCTACTGCGCTGTAGCAGCAAACAGTCTTTTGATCATAACTCGACAACCGTACATCCGATCTCCATCATTCCTTTGGCGGATCAATAAGCAATGCTGATTACTAAATATGTCTAGAAGGAACAGAACCAACTATCTTTAAAAGTGTGGGAGATATGACGTTTTTTCAAATTTCGGGGGCGGCAGGTGGCGTGGCCAAAATTGAAAATAAACTTGATCTGCCTGCAGATATAAGAAGAAATGACAAACCTCTGACTCTTACCATCTCTGAGAACTGTCGTTCATACGAAACAGACAGACGGACATGACTCGACTGTTGATGCTGATCAAGAATATATATACTTTATAGGGTCGGAGATGCCTTCTTCTGGCTGTTGCATACTCTTGCACAAACTTAATATACTCTATGAACCTACGTTACGGAGTACCAAAACTTAGTTTTCTAACAATAATTCCAGAATAAGTTTCTTATATCTGCATAATGCTTTTGCAATTGCAGGTGCTACAGCAAATGCTGGAGGCCATCGATCGACAGCAACGCAACAAATTGAAACTGGACAACCTGTCAATGGCCTCACCAGAACGACATCGCACGCTGCGCCATCAATTCTCCACGGACAACATGAATGCGCCTCCATTCAATATACCCAATTTGCGCATAGATCAACGCAAGACGTCCAGTGCCGAGGACATGGCACGCAAGAACTCTGGCGGTAAGTGGGTGGTGGGGTGGTGGTTGGATTTCAAAATGAATTACTGATGCGGGGGCGTGTCGCCTTCGGTCTTGTGTAATTGGAAATGTTCGTTTTGATTTTAATTTGATATTCATTGAACGTGACAACAGTCGCTAATCAGACCGCCGCATTTAATTGTGTTATTAAAATTTTAAATGAGAATCAAAAGCAGAGCCCGAAGCTTGAATTAACCGGCATGGCAACGGCCAGCGGTTGCTGCAGCGCTTAATGAACTTTCGCCCCCGCCCCTTAATGATGATTTATTATGATGATGGCCGATTAAGGCCTGTAAACACGAGCCACTAGGCGAAGAAGGAAACTTTTAATTTGCCACAAATGTGAGCGGCTCAAAGGAGCCCGCGCTGTCGCTATGTCAACTTGAGTGCGTGCGCGTGGCATACAGCTGCATATGGCGAAATTGAAATTCTGCTGCACTTGCACACACACACAGACACACAAAGGAGCAGGATGTTGGCCGACATGTGGCTGTAGTTATGGTGTCGTTCGCTGTGAATTGCGGTTTTTAGGTAAACTCAAACAAACAGCTGCCGCCGCTGATGTTGATGATGATGAAACATGACCCCACCAGTGTGCTAGGCAAAGCTCTACTAAAAAGCTGGCAAACAAAACACACAAATTGCCCTACCACCTGCTCCAATCCATATTATTGGATTTCTGTGTAAAAACTGCATGAAATAATTGACTTACAGAAGTTAATCCCTTGACCAATTCCACAGTTGAACTGTGTCTGTGTCCAATTGCAAGTAAATAACTTTCGACATAAATTGCCACAAAATGCGACTCAGCTGGCTGGCTGGCCATCTGCGCGACGAGAGGACAGCCGGTTGTTGCTGTTGTTGTTTATGTTGTCCTCATTGCCATAAAGTCATATGCAGCCAGCCGCCGCAGCCGCAACCGCAAAATGTGCGACTGTCCTTGACAGTGACAGAACGTCGTAGCGAGGGGAAGGGAGGGGACCAAACCAAACACAAACATACCGAGAGGCGCAGGCGGCGGCGGCGGTCGGCACGTTTTGGGTGCACATTGGTGTGTGTGTGTGTGCGGCTGTTTTTGGGGTTTCATTTTTGGGAACCTTTAAACCGCAAACATTATTAGACTTAATTAGCTTTGTGCATTCGCATGTTCCAGCACAGACACTAAATATGATAGATGGCCTGAAGGCCTGGAGGTGCAGTCGTTTGTTACGTATTCTACTGCTCTAGTTCATGATATCTTTCAAAATATTCTCTTACCCTTAAATTTCTGAGGCATTGTTGGCATATAGCGGTGGTTCGACCCCGGTAGCTGAAAAGAATTGTAAATTTCAGTTGCTTTAACTCTAGGCAACTGAGAAAACAGTTGTATACATGCCAATCGGAAGCCTTAAGCACTGGTTTCGACCCCGGCAGCTGAAAAGTTTTGCTAAAAAGATGCTTTTGTGCATGAAAACTGAGAAAATCCTGAAATTGTTTTGTCATAAGATCGAGAATACTTTTCCCAGGGTTTGTGGCGTAAAGCATAGACTTGGCCCAGTCAGCTGAACACTTTTTATACCCTGTTCCCATTGAAAATGGGAAAAGGGGGATCATGAAGTTGTGCGAATGTATGTAACAGGGAGAAGGAAAATTTTCCGACCCCATAAAGTATATATATTCTTGATCAGCATGAACAGCCGAGTCGATATAGCCATGTCCGTCTGTCCGTCTGTCCGTCTGTCCGTCTGTCCGACTGTCCGTCTGTCCGTCTGTCCGTCTGTCCGTCTGTCCGTCTGTCCGTCTGTCCGTCTGTCCGTCCGTCCGTCTGTCCGTCTGTCTGTCTGTATGAACGCGTCGATCTCAGAGACTATAAGAGATAGAGCCACAAATTTTTGCACGAAGGTAGATTTATGCTGTACGCAGATCAAGTTTGTTTCAGATTTGGAAAATTCCCACCCGTCCCCCTTTTATCCCCAAAAAACCAAGACCTCCTCTAGAAATTCTACACCTAAACAACCGTCAGATCCACAATTTTCAAGTTAGAGCCTCGTGGTTTAGTATGCATCAAGCTAGGCCCAATATCTATCTATTCTGAAAAGTACAATCAGATCGGACAAAAAACACCGGAGTTATAAGCGAAACAGTAAGAGCACAACCCCCACCCAGTTGTTGGCCAGGACTACCAAAAGTGTTGCCTACATTTAGGATGACATTTTGTCACAAAGAAATAAATGAAAACAAATGAACAGGGTATTTTGTGGTCGGGAAACTCGACTACAGCGCCCTTACTTGTTTTGCTTAATATCCGGTATTTTTTGGGGCTTCTTTCTTGTAAGTACCGGAATTTTGTTTAGCGGATCGTGACGTTAAGCGGTGATTCGACCCCGGAAGCTGAAAAGCTTTCTTATTTGTGCCATGTCAGAAAACTTTCGTATATAGTTATATACAAAAATAGGATTAAACTTCGATTAAGACTCTGTCAAGATTCTGAATAAGACTCTAACTTAGACTAAAATAAAACTATGTCTAAAGCTCTGATTAAGACACTGTCTAAGACTCTGTCTAAGAGTCTGTCTGAGACTCTGCCTAAGACTATGTCTAAGGCTCTGTCTAAGAGTCTTTATAACACTCTGTCTAAGAGTCTGTCTAAGACTCTGTCTAAAACTCTGCGTAAGACTCTGACTTAGACTCTGCCTGAGACTCTATTTAAGAATCTGTTAGAGACTCTGTCTATGACTCTGTATAAGAGTCTTTATAAAACTATGTCTAAGAGTCTGTCTAAAACTTTGTCGTAGAGTCTGTCTAAGGGTCTGTCTAAGGATCTGTCAGAGTCTATGTCAGACTCTATATAAGAGTCTTTATAAGACTCTGTCTAACACACTGTCTAAGATTCTGTGAAAGACTTTGTCTAAGAATCTGTCAGAGACTCTGTCAAAGACTCAGTCTTAGACTCTGTCTAAGACTCTGTGTAAGACTCTGACTTAGACTCTGTCTTAGACTCTGCCTAAGACTCAGGCTCAGACTCTTACTTTGTCACTGATTTAGTTAATATTTCCTTCCTCTGTCGAAGACTCTGTCTAAGAGTCCGGACTAAGAGTCTGTCTAAGACTCAGTCTAAGAATCTGTCTAAGAATCTGTCAGAGAATCTGTCAGAGACTCAGTCTAAGACTCTGTCTAAGACTCTGTGTAAGACTCTGACTTAGACTCTGTCTTAGACTCTGCCTAAGACTCAGGCTCAGACTGAGTCACTGATTTAGTTAATATTTCCTTCCTCTGTCGAAGACTCTGTCTAAGAGTCCGACTAAGAGTCTGTCTAAGACTCAGTCTAAGACTCTGTCTAAGAATCTGTCAGAGACTCTGTCTAAGACTCAGTCTAAGACTCTGTCTAAGACTCTGTGTAAGACTCTGACTTAGACTCTGTCTTAGACTCTGCCTAAGACTCAGGCTCAGACTGAGTCACTGATTTAGTTAATATTTCCTTCCTCTGTCGAAGACTCTGTCTAAGAGTCCGACTAAGAGTCTGTCTAAGACTCAGTCTAAGACTCTGTCTAAGACTCTGTGTAAGACTCTGACTTAGACTCTGTCTTAGACTCTGCCTAAGACTCAGGCTCAGACTCTTACTTTGTCACTGATTTAGTTAATATTTCCTTCCTCTGTCGAAGACTCTGTCTAAGAGTCCGACTAAGAGTCTGTCTAAGACTCAGTCTAAGACTCTGTCTAAGAATCTGTCAGAGACTCTGTCTAAGACTCAGTCTAAGACTCTGTCTAAGACTCTGTGTAAGACTCTGACTTAGACTCTGTCTTAGACTCTGCCTAAGACTCAGGCTCAGACTGAGTCACTGATTTAGTTAATATTTCCTTCCTCTGTCGAAGACTCTGTCTAAGAGTCCGACTAAGAGTCTGTCTAAGACTCAGTCTAAGACTCTGTCTAAGAATCTGTCAGAGACTCTGTCTAAGACTCAGTCTAAGACTCTGTCTAAGACTCTGTGTAAGACTCTGACTTAGACTCTGTCTTAGACTCTGCCTAAGACTCAGGCTCAGACTCTTACTTTGTCACTGATTTAGTTAATATTTCCTTCCTCTGTCGAAGACTCTGTCTAAGAGTCCGACTAAGAGTCTGTCTAAGACTCAGTCTAAGACTCTGTCTAAGAATCTGTCAGAGACTCTGTCTAAGACTCAGTCTAAGACTCTGTCTAAGACTCTGTGTAAGACTCTGACTTAGACTCTGTCTTAGACTCTGCCTAAGACTCAGGCTCAGACTCTTACTTTGTCACTGATTTAGTTAATATTTCCATCCTCTGTCGAAGACTCTGTCTAAGAGTCCGACTAAGAGTCTGTCTAAGACTCAGTCTAAGAATCTGTCTAAGAATCTGTCAGAGACTCTGTCAGAGACTCAGTCTAAGACTCTGTCTAAGACTCTGTGTAAGACTCTGACTTAGACTCTGTCTTAGACTCTGCCTAAGACTCAGGCTCAGACTGAGTCACTGATTTAGCTAATATTTCCTTCCTCTGTCGAAGACTCTGTCTAAGAGTCCGACTAAGAGTCTGTCTAAGACTCAGTCTAAGAATCTGTCTAAGAATCTGTCAGAGACTCTGTCAGAGACTCAGTCTAAGACTCTGTCTAAGACTCTGTGTAAGACTCTGACTTAGACTCTGTCTTAGACTCTGCCTAAGACTCAGGCTCAGACTCTTACTCTGTCACTGATTTAGTTAATATTTCCTTCCTCTGTCGAAGACTCTGTCTAAGAGTCCGACTAAGAGTCTGTCTAAGACTCAGTCTAAGACTCTGTCTAAGACTCTGTGTAAGACTCTGACTTAGACTCTGTCTTAGACTCTGCCTAAGACTCAGGCTCAGACTGAGTCACTGATTTAGTTAATATTTCCTTCCTCTGTCTAAGACTCTGTCTAAAGCTTGGATTAAGACTCTGTTTAAGGCTCTGTCTAAGATCCTGACTTGGTCTCTGTCTTGGACACTGTCTTGGACTCTGTCTTAGACTGTCTTAGACTCTGACTTGGACTCTGACTTGGACACTGACTTAGACTCTGACTTGAACTGAGATTCAGACTCAGACTCTGACTTGGTTAATTTTTCCAACAGGTATTCTAACCACTCGAAAATTAGTACTGTTTCGGTCCAGTGGTTCACACAGCTTCTGAACCGCCGGTTCGGTTCATTACATGGTTTTTGGAGCTAACTGAGCCGCGGTTTCGGTTCGGTTCAGTTCACTTTATGAAATATTATGATTTCTGTCGTAATGTGACATTTCGTACACTTTTCGAAATTGACTTCCCATAAAACATTCGAATATCTTTAAAACCCCTAGAAGAATATTTAAAACTCGGATTTGAAACACGAATCCTGGTTTAAGTTCCTAAGTTCCTATGGTTCAAATTTCCAAATTAATAGGTATTATTGGCTAGAGGAAAGGGATTGCCATCTTAATTACTCTTCAGCGATGTGAACCGAAACGAACCGTACCGTTTTTATTTGTGGCGTTCGGTTCGCTTCAGCAATTCTGAAAGGAAGCCGGCTAGGTTTCGGCTCGGTTCGGTTCAGAACCGGTTCGCATCCCTGAATTCCCCTTGCAAAAAAAAGAACCTCATCATCTGCTACATTCCAACATCTATGTTTCTGTTTCATTCTAGGCTCTGGCATGCTGGGCGGCTGGTGGTTCGGTTGTTCGCCCTCGTCACCGGATAGCAATTTCCTGCGTGTAGGCAATGTATTTCCCAATCGACGACTCTCGGACAACACGCTGATGACACCAAAAATCCGCATTGCCCCCTCCTGCGCCTCGTCGCCGGGCGGCACACCGGGCAGTGGCTTGCCCACGCGCCGACATTCAAGCATTGGGCCGCAGGAGCGGCGGGGATCCACCATCAATTTGTCACCGCCAACTGTAAGTTGTTTTGTGTCTGAGGCTGGGACTGCGCTGCCATTCCTCGTTTTTTTTTTCTGGTGGCCACCCTTTTGTTTGCTGTGGTGGCCATTTTTTTTGGCTTTATTGTTTGACTTTTGACAGTTACAAAAGGCTTTCATATTTTATTGAAGTTTAATTTGAGTGCGCGCCCCTTTTATGCTTTTTGGTTCCTCCTTATGTTTTTGTTGGTCTTTCAGCTCATGTGCCATCTAGCTATTCAGAGCGCCTAGCGTAGCCTTTAGCGTGTTTACAGTTTACAGTTCTCATCCACCAGCTGCTTCTAGTGTACAATTAACCACCACAAACAACAAGAAACATGCCGTTCCAATTGATTTGTACTTTTGTTTGGTTTTTCTTTTATGGATTATTAGCTCATTTCCCCGCAATGAAGTCTAATACACGCCCCATGATCTCTTATCTTTGACACGACACGAAATGAAACACAAAACAACAAAAATGTTGCCTTCGTCGGGGTTGGATTAATCAATTGATTGATCTCACACACTCTTATTCTCCCTCTCTCTCTCTCTCTCTCTCCCTCTCTCTGCCACATATTTGTCTCCTTTGTATAACAATGACAATATATATACATGCATATATATATGTGTATATAGTATGGTGCCCGCGGTAGCTCTGGATCGAGTCTATCGGTGCCCTCCACCTCGGTCTATGTTGTAAGTCTAAAAAACAAAGCAAATTGTACAGAGACAGAGCTTTAAACATCTGTCTTCGGTCTATCGAAGTGTTGGCTGTACCCTGGCAGGCTGGGGAAATCGATTTTAAAGTTGGAATCCAGTGCTCTTAAAGTAGGCAGAGTATAGAGAACTTTATGTGATTAGGAAAAGAGTATGAAGAATATCATTTGTGCTAAACTCAGAGACTAGAAGAGCTAGAGCCACGCAGATCAAGTTTGTTTCAAATTTTGACCCCGCACCCTCCAATATCTGCTACATTTTTTAAGTTATCGAGCTCAGATTTTGCAGTGCAGTGTATGTGTTCAATATCTACAATCTCACAAATTTTCATAAGGATCAGATAATAAATGGCAGAGTTAAAAAAACGTTGCATACTTATCTGAGCAGCATGAGGTTATTTAACGCCAATTGCCCTGAGTAAAGGGTATTTCGAAGTCGGACAGAGACGACTTTAACTTACGCTCTCGTTCTAACTAATTCTAACAAGATTTTCTCACTAAGACTACTTTCCAGACTCTACTTTTGTATGACAGCTATACTATATAGATGTCCGATTTCAACCAAATTTGGTGGAATCATAGAAAAGCAAAGCAAACTAAGAAATACAAAGTTTGCAGACGTTTTCTTTGAAAATAAAAAAGTTTTTCTCACTAAAACTAGTTTCTGGACCGATCATTCCTATGGCAGCTATAACCTATAGTCATCCGATTTTGACAAAACTTTAAAGAATTGTGTGAAGGCTTATAAAATAAATATATGCCAATTTTAAAGAGGTTATCATTGAAAACAAAAAAGTTTTTCCTACTAAGACTATTTTTCTAACTTAACTTTTCTATGCCAGCTATACTATATAGATGTGCGATTCGGACCAATTTTGGTGGAATCATGAAGAAGCATAGAAAACTAGTAAATACGGAGTTTGGAGACGTTTGCATAAAAAATATAAAAGTTTTTTTTACTAGAACTAGTTTTTCGACCGGCTATATGTTTTAGTCAACCAATCCGGCCGGTTTTGGCAAATGTGCAGACTATTTGTACCAGTAGACTTCGTGCATATAGCATAGAAACAGACGTACAAGGCTAAATCATCTCAGCTCTTCATACTGATCAGGAATATATATACTTTATGTGGTCGGAAATGCTTCCTTCTATGTCCATCTGGACAATTTCAATATACCCTCTGCAAGGGTATACAAATTTCCTAGAATAGGTACAAAATATACTTAAAATACTTTTTACAGCATTTGCCTGTAAAATTCTCAACTGGTTCTAACACTTTTGTTATGAACCTACAGTTATAACATTTTGGTCTCTATTCCTTGGATATTTCCCACCTTCTGTGGTTCGATACAGAAACCTCGTTTTAACTACAAATTGGGAATTGCTTTATAATTTTCGGAGAACTTTTTCTCTTAGTCTTTCTCTTACTCTTAAAAGTATTTGGGCTGACAGTATAATTAACTAGACTTCGAAAACAGAATAAAGAAGATTCAAGAAAAACTTGAAAAGAATTTTGATAGTTAATCAGTCTTGACCTTGACCTAAGACCACGACAACCTAAACAGACTTATATCAAGTATTTTGGTGCTAAAAAAAACTCGTACTCAGCACCAAATTCTTATTTTGAGTATACTGAAAAATGAAATCAAAGCGGAACGGGATTGAAAACAGGGTAATTCCAAAGCAGGCTTAAAATGATCCTGTTTTTTGGGATTTGGGATCTTTTAAGGGATCGGATCAAGACTATTCGGGATTTCCCTGTTTACTTAAAGTGTACTTAAAATAAGAATTTGGTGCTTGAATCAAGTATTAGGCAGTACTATTAAAGCATTTTGTACTTAATTCAAACACTAAGTTCTTGATTTATTTTCTAAGTGTAGAAGAGTGTTCTGATCTTCGAAATTAATCAGTGTGAAGGGGGAAATCTACGGATTTCCAGCTAATTCTTAAAAAATCCATCAAAACAAGTTCAACAAGTCAAGACAGTCGAATGAAGATTGAAGGAAATATGAAGTTTAGGAACGCAAAGACCCAAAGGTCTTAGTCAACCGAAACGTTTACCAGTTCGATATCACCTCTTACCTCTAGCAAAAGGCCTAATACTACTTAAACTACTTTAAATTTGATCTAAGAATGCCAATTTTAGTAAATTAAGTAAATTTGTCAGATACACTTAGATTTTACACTGTTATTTGTTGGCTGATGTGACAGCTGCGAATTTGGAAACTTTAAATGCATAATTAAGCCAAATTAAGCTGTTAAAAGCTTGTCATATGAGTTAAAAATAGTTCGCTTGTCCGCGCGCACTCCATTAGCCTTTACTGTGTACAGTTTAGCTAAATATAGATGCCATGAGAAAGCCAGCCTCTGCACGGGGTACAGCCACAACCTGTTTAGGACTTAGCCTGAGTATTTTTAAACCAGTTCTTGTGCGAATTTTGGGCGGCAAGCAATATTCAACCTGTCTTGTCATTGTGGTTAACTGTGGTTGTTCATGTTCTTGTTGTCGTCGTTGCACCCTCTCTCTCTCTCTACTCTCTACTCTCTCTCTCTCTCTTTCTTTAAGTATAACACGCCCACACACACACACGCACTCACTAATTGAAGTATTTTGGCCTGCCCTGAAAAGTATGCTACGGTTCTGTCCAACGAAGGCTCGCTTGCACTCGTCTCTCGCTGGTCTCTTTCGATTTGGTGTTGAATTTGAAACTGCTGTTTAAATGGAAAACTTATTGCAAAGCAAAAATATATACAAAAGAATGTTGTTCCGTTCACAGTTTTGTGTTTTGTTTATTCAGTTTGTTGCCGCGCCATGCATTTTGCAGCTGTTTGCTAACTGTCTCTCTGTCTCTGTCTGTCTTAACTAATTTTCAAGTTTCTTGATTTACATTTTGTACAGTTCCATTTTGTTGTTGTTTTCGAGAGCTCTGTCCCCCCACCTGCCCCCCAAATTGCTGGCCATGTCAAGAGTGGCAGCTTATGCTAATATGTATGCAGTATGGTGTACATTCTACTACATTATGTATAATGTTAAAACGTTGATTCTGTTGTTCTTACTTTGTGTTCCTTTTGTTTTCTTTCTACACATTTTACTGTAATGATTTATATTGGTTGAAAGAATGTGTCATGTTGTTTACAAAAAAAAAAAATATATATTTCAATTTGAACCTCTGGACATTGTTGTTGAGGAGGTGCAAATTGTTGTGTTAGATACACAGATTATGAAGGTGTAAGTAAGTTGGAAACTGCATACAAATTAAGCCTGACGGAGCTAGAAATCTGTTCTACTTTCGCTGTCCTTGAGTCTGTGATAGTAATATTCAAAAATTTTCTACAAACACACAAAAATATTTACGACTTAATTACTTTTCCAATTACTTTAAAAATTGTGACTGCAAATTGCAATTATTAAGTAATTGCGCTTAAAATATTGAATTATTTAATATATTTGTAGCAGAAACTGTAATTATTTACAAGTTTAAGGGCTCTCACATTCCATTGATTCGTTTAAATACCAAAAAGCATAATTATAGCTTCACTTCTCACCTACAAATATATGAATAATTGAACATTTCAGGCTTAATTACTCAATAATTGCACATTACAGGTACAATTCTCGAAGTAATTAAGTAATTGTAAAATTAAACACATTTTGTAATATATTTACGAGTTTTTCTAAATGAAAATCGATCTTAGATACGCAGCCAGTGGTAGGAGAAAAACATAGAATCGTGTTTAACTGCAAAATATTTACTTCTTAAAAAAAAATCCCTCAAACTACTGCCAAACTATACCTGGACTTTTAGAAAAGCAGACAACATGCTTCAAACTATTTTACCGTGTCTGACGAATCAACAAATCGCTAAAGAAATACCTAAAATTGCTGCAAGGAGTTCACAGAATATTCCAAACTATTTTACAGTAGCTGACGAATCATTAGATCTCAAAAAAATCCTTAAAACAACCGCATAACTATTTAATCTAGCATCATATGTCATGAAAGGGTACTAAGAATGTTTCAACTTTTTTTTACCGTGACTGACGAATCATGACACTTAAAAAAAAAATCCCTAAAATTACTGCTAAACTATAAACGTGCCGTGAAATTATACAAAATCATACAGCATGGTTTAAACTATATTACCGTGTCTGTCGAATCATCAAATCGCTTGTGAAATACCTAAAATAACAACAAAACTACATAAACTAACATGGACATATCCAAGAGCTTATAGAAAGACTCAAACTATTGAAAATAACCGCATAACTTATTAATGTATCATGGACATAAAAAGGGTACTCAGAATGCTTTAAGTTTGGTTTACCGTGTCTGACGGATCAGTAAATTTTCAATAAAAATCCCTAAAATTACAGAAAAACTTTACCTGGACTTGTACGAAGCATACTGAAACAAATCTCAAAGGGACAAGAGCTTAAAAAAGATTCCTAACTATTTCCCCGTGACTGACGAATCATTAAATCCGAAAAAACCCCTAAGTTAATTGCTTTACTATACTAGAATTATACAAAAGCATAGAGAATGACTTACACTATATTTACCAGGTCTGACGAATCATTAAATCTCTAAAGAAATCCCTCAAATAACTGCAAAGCTATTAATAGTTCAATGGACATTTACATATACGCACACAACTATTCAAAACTATTAAACAGTGACTGTCGAATCATTGAATCGTTATCCTAGTTATAGGACTCTATAGGACTCTGGACATGCACAAAAGCATACAGAATGTTGTCTGACGAACCATTAAGTCAGCAAAGAAATCACCAAAATAACTACAAAGCTATAAACACTTCCCTGGACATGTACAAAAGCATACAGAACGAGTCAATTAATCTAAAAAAAAAATCCCTAAACTACATAAACTATCCTAGACGTATACAAACGCATACAGAGTGCTCCAAGCCATTTTAACCGTATCTGACGAATCATTAAATCTCTAAAAAAAATTCCCCAAAATAACTTTGAAGCCATAAATAGTACCATGGACATGTACAAAAGCATACAAAATACTTAAAACTATATTACCCTGACTGACGAATCATTAAATATTCAAATGAAATCCCTAAGGTAATTGCATTACTGCAGAAACTATACTAGACTTATACAATAGCATACCGAATGTTTCAAATTACGTTTACCGTAACTGACGAATCATTAAATCTCTAGACCAACAACTAAATAGGTGTCTAGTGATAGGCAAGGCTTTTTAGAAGAGAAAATCTGAATGAGTTTCCCTAGGCACTTTGGGGACTTTAAATGAAAATCTCATTTAATTATTCTATTAAGAGAGTTTAATTTAATCTTGAATTTCAGCATTTGCCACCATTTTCCTTCGCCCTCTAACCGTTTTTGTAAATAAAACCACAAATTTAGGGTCATTTCCTCGTACGACCCTAAGGAGTGTGCATATATTTTTCAGATTTACAGATACACCTGATCGGCTCCCAACAGAGTTCAACACAAGCCTTCCATTGTTTAAATGGAAACACATATATATATTAAAGTTAACCTATTATACCCATTTTAAGCCATAACCATCAATGGTTATGGCCTACAATATTGCCCCAGAAGTAACCCATTACACGATTCGCAGTCCAGACATCATAACAACAACAACAACAACAACAGCAATATAAATGCTACATCTACTCGTGCTTACTTGCCTATTTTATTCATTAAATGTCCTGATCGTGCTCAGTGTTAATTTGATTTTGTGTTTTCAATTCAATCCGATGATTCCTGTTGCTTTGTTATTTCCAAAAGAGAAAACAACTCACACGACACACTCGCTCACACACACAAACTGGAACGTTAAGTGTATTTCTGTTTTTGCGTTGGCAAACAAAAGCCTTTCTATACCTGTTCCTGTTCCTGTACACGCACACACACACACACACACATTGGAACATGCATAAGTGCTGTGTTTATTTCATGTCTGTGTATTTTCGTTTTTCATTTCATGTTCGGAAAAATTTTTAACAAAATACAAAACAAAATAAATAAAAATTCGCAGCTTGCACGGAGCATGATCGTGAGTACACGTTTCATAATTTCCAAACTTTCCATCCTATTTTTTTGTTTTTGTTCTATTTTTGAGAACTCTAACCAGACACGCACACATTCAGCTATGACACGCTCTCAAAATGGTACACAGCGGGCAAAGAAATGTGCTTTTGACGTACAATCCCTTTGATTATTAATTGAAATAGTACTTAAAATGGGAAAAGATTCGCCAAACATCCGGAAAATGAAAATTCTGAGAGAAATTCGAATAATTTGAAAGTCAAGCATTTTCGTATTTAAGCCAAGAAGTTTCCGTTTCAAAACGTTAATAAGAAAATTCGTGATTCAAGCGTTTTATATATTAAGCTCATTTCGGGATTGTGTTCAGTGCTTTGCTCTAGTTTACATCAAGTACTTAGTTTCCTTAGTTAAAGAACTTAGACTAAGAACTTTGATATACACATTAGATTGAAACATACAAGCCTTTAGAATTCTAAGTTGAATCGAATTTGTTCTGAAACTGAAAACTTAAAGGTTCTTGAACCGATCCCCATTTCCATTCAGTTGCGCTCTCAGATCAATAACGATTTATGTTAGGTTAAGCCCGCTTTACTCTCAAATCTATTTCGATTTCATTTTGAATCAAGAATTCCCTGGCTTATGAATGTTTTAAAACAGGAAAATTCTAGTTTTAGTCTTGATTTACTATCAAATCTATCTCGATTTGTTCGTTAAAATCTAGAGTTTCCTAGCTTAAGGAAGCATTGAAACAGTAAAATTCTTGTTTCAATCCCGATTTACTCTTAAATCTATCTCGATTTGTACTTGAATCCAGAGTTTCGAGCTCAAATCTATAATTTTCTGGCTTATGAATGTTTTGAAAGAGGAAAATTCTTAATTCTATCCCGATTTACTCTTAAATCTAGCTCAACATGTTGTTGGATCAAGAATTTCGTGCTAAAATCTAAAATATGCTGGCTTTTTAATGCTTTAAAACATGAAAATTCCTTTTTAATTCCGGTTTACTCTTAAATTTTTATTGATTTGTTCTTGAATCAAGAATTTCTTGCTCAAATCTAGAATTTACTGGCTTATGGAAGTTTGAAACACGAAAATTCTTAATTCTATCCCAATTTACTCTTAAATCTAGCTTAATATGTATTTGGATCAAGAATTTCGTGCTCAAATCTAGATTTTCCTGGCTTTTTAAAGCTTTAAAACATGAAAACTCTTGTTTCAATCCCGATTTACTCTTAAATCCATCTCGATTTGTCATTGAGTCAAGAATTTCATAATCAAATTAAGAATATCCAGCTTAAGGAAGTTTTGAAACAGTAAAATTCTTGTTTCAATCCCAACTGACTCTCAAATCTATCTCGATTTGTACTTGAATCAAGAATTTCTTGCTCAAAACTAGAATTTCCTGGCTTTTGAAAGTTTAGAAACTGGAGAATTCTAGTTTTAATCCCAACTGACTCTCAAATCTATCTCAATTTATTATTGAATCAAGAATTTCATACCCAAATCAAGAATTTCTTGGCTTTTGAAAGTTGTAAAACAGGAAAATTTTAATTTTGATCCCGATTTACTCTTAAATCCATCTTGATTTGTTCTTGAATCAAGAATTTCATACCCAAATCAAGAATTTCTGGGCTTATAAAAGTTGTAAAACAGGAAAATTTTAGTTTTAATCCCGATTTACACTTAAACCTATCTCGATTTGTACTTGAATCAAGAATTTCCTGCTCAAATCTAGAATTTCCTGGCTTTTGAAAGTTTTGAAACAGCCAAATTCTTGTTTTAATACCGACTGACTCTCAAATCTATCTCAATTTGTTATTGAAACAAGAATTTCCAGGTCTTTGGAAGCTTAAAAACACAAAATTCTTGTATACCGATTTGGAGAGTAAATCGGTAAATCAATTTCGATTAATTCTTGAATTAAGAATGAACTAAAAACTTACAATATTTCGGTTCATGTTCCACTCTTAATTCTGTTTCGTGCTTCGAATGCGTTCCCCTACTTTTTGCCCGCAGTGTAGTTTTAATTTTAATTTGGAAAATAAAAATAAACGGGTTCCCCTCTCTGTGCCCGTCTGTGCCCTCATCCATATGCCAAATAATCCAACTAAAATTTCATAATTTTTGTTTAAGTGTACATAAGAGCATTCTCGCATTTCCCTTTTTGAGTTTTGGGAAACTCTGTTCAGTGTTTGGTTTATGTGTTTTAATGTTTGAGCAGAAAATGTCAATTTCCTGGCTGGTTTGGTTTGAAGTTTGGATTTG
Source organism: Lordiphosa fenestrarum (assembly GCA_035044985.1). Classification (NCBI taxonomy): domain Eukaryota; kingdom Metazoa; phylum Arthropoda; class Insecta; order Diptera; family Drosophilidae; genus Lordiphosa; species Lordiphosa fenestrarum. Next base: position 195,349 of record JAWNNO010004751.1, read on the forward strand.
GTTTGTTTGTTGCACCATCAGATTGAACATACAAACACACACACGCACACCCACACACTTTGTACATAGCACCTCCAGCACATTGCAACTGAGCCATTACAACAAGCCTTAACTAATCTTCCAAAGAAATCTCCTTTATTGTACTCCCAAAAACAGGGTGGCTCCATGCCGAACACATCGAGCAGCGTACCGTTCTTGTTATCATCCAGCATGCAATCGATACGCTCGCGCCGCACCTCAACAGTGCTGTCATCGGGTCCACTCGGCTCTGGCTCGGGCATACTGCAGCAGCTGGGATCCGGCATGGTAAGACAATTAACTTCCGTATCCGGGACGGTTAGCCCGGTGCCGCTGTTGCGCGTGAATGGCACACGCAACCAGCACAACAACGTCCGAAAGTGTCCGTCACTCAATATCACATTCAGTCAATAATATAATCTGAACGAAATCGGCGACCAGCCGACGCCGTCGGTCGCCGATTACCGCCTCGCTGGCAGCGGCGGCGGTAGCAACTACCACAATGTGCGCTACAGAGCGCAGCTGCGCAGCCTCAATCTGAACTTGAACCCGCCTCGGTATTGAGCTCTCAATGTTGTATATGCAAGCCAGGGGCAGAGGGTAAAATGAAGTACACGCACTTAACTAGACTAACAAATATTTATACACACACATATATATATATATCTTGATATGAATGTATCTATAGCCTAGACAAACGTAAGCTGACGAATTGATAAATATGCAGCAAGCCAACAAATTGTTTTGAGAATTTATTCAATCTACTCGTATGTACCATAAATGTTAAACATATCTAAACGAAAACTACTCGATACCTACATACCTACCTACCTACCTACCTACTTATGATTATTATTATTATTCCAATTGATAACCATTCGATAATTCCTGTTGGTTGTTGCAACGTAAAAGTACCAAATTCTGCAAACCGCGCCGCGGTGTCGTCTATTGAGTTCCCATTTAGCCATTGTAGTCAATGTGAACACGTGATGTTAGTCTTAAAACACACATTTCGAACGCTATCATTGTCGTTTGTAGCAATTTGTATTGGTAGAACGTAACTAAGTTAGCTTAAGCAATTGGATGAATGTACACACACCACACTGAGAAAACATTCCAAACAAAGAAAGCCCACTAGATAGTTTGTAATAATAATTATGATCTGAATTGATTGCTTCAAATGTTTGGCAAGCTTGCCTCAAATTGTGCTTGCATTTTGCATGGTTTTTTTTGTTTGTTTCCTTAAGTGCTCCCGACCCGACGACCCCACTATCCACAAGGCAGTTACATTTGTGTGTGTAAATATCTGAAAAGTGTAAGAGTAGTGTGTTAGTTTGTTAGACAAATTTCAATTAAAAGTCGCTTAAATTTCGGTTTAAATTTTCAGACCCTTGCAAAGAATATTACAATTTTGCCCAGAAGTTTGCAACGCTTAGAAATATTCATTTCCGACCCCATAAACTATATACAGGGTTGCCCTTATTCGACGGACCCATGTTTTTTTTTTAAAAAATCAAAGAAAAAAATAAAAATTTGGCGGTTGGCAATCTTAATCATTTAATTTGTTCCAAGTAGATTTGTTTACATCAATTTTTGAATATGATATCTCTCAAATGGCCGCCTCTGGCGTTGATGGCGTATTGTGCCCTTTTTGCAGCATTTTCCATCCATTTCCGGAATAGCGGCTATTTCTTCACGAATGTTGTCCTTGAGCTCTTCTACGGTCCTTGGCTTGTTAACGTAAACCTTTGACTTCAAATATCCCCACAAGAAGAAGTCAGGCGGCGTCAAATCGGGCGAACGCGGTGGCCAGTCCAAATCACCACTTTTCGACATCAAACGGCCCGGCCCGGAAACAATTTCTTCAGAAAATCGATTGTTATGCGACTTGTGTGCGGTGGAGCGCCGTCTTGTTGAAACCAGAACTGCCTCATACGCTTTCGACGAATAATTGGCATCACAAAATTGGTCATCATGTCGCGATAACGCTCCTGGTTGATGGTAACAGCATGGCCATTTTCATTTTGGAAGAAAAACGGCCCAATGACCGTTTTCGCACTAACGCCGCACCAAACTGTGACTTTTTCGTCATGAAGAGGCACTTCTTGAATCTCCTGAGGATTTTCAGTGGCGTAAATACGGCAAATTTGCTTATTTACGGTCCCATTCAATGTGAAATTTTAATTTTTTAAAAGCACACAATTGACTTGTTCAGTTGAATGTAAATTTCAACTATTTCAGAGCGCTCGCGTGGCGTGTATTGTTCCATGGTAAAAATCTGCTTGGATTGACGCTTCAAACGCGGTATGTCATTAAGCGATCTGACATCTCTGTCAAAAGTTATGGCGTTGCCAGATGGGTCCGTCGAATATGGGCAACCCTGTACAGGGTGCGCCATCTAAAGTGTCGGTATGGCAACTCTGAATAACTTTGACATTTACCAACCGATTGCTTTTGTTAGACATGTTTTGGAAACATCAATCTAGTACAATTTTGACCATGGAACGCTTCACACCAAAACAACGTGCCGAAATAGTGACGCTGTTCATCGAAAATAATCGTTCAATTGTGCTAACTCAACTCAACAAATTTTGATGACCGATGAGGCCCATTTCACGCTTTCTGGTGGTGTTAATAAGCAAAATTGTCGCATATAGGGCAAGGAAAATCCACACCGCATCCATGAAATACGTCCCTGGACGCCTGGTATCAAAAAGAGGCGATATTGACTGGCCACCCTGATCTCCAGATTTGACCGCCCCAGACTTCTTTTTGTGGGGCTATTTAAAAAGCAAGGTTTACGCCAGCGATCCACAGACCATTGAAGAGCTTAAGGCCAACATTCGTGCCGAAATCGCCACTTTATCGACTGAGACGCTCGAAAAAGTGATGGAAAATGCCGCAAAAAGGGCACATTTTGTTGTGGCCAATAAAGGCGGCCACTTGACTGATGTTGTGTTCAAAAAGTAGTCGAAAAAAAGGAACAAGATCAACATATAGAGAAATCGGTTGTTTGTTTTTATATTTATTCAGTGTTGCCATATGGCGCACCCTATATATTCTTGATCGAGCTGAGTCGATTGAGCTTTGTCCGTTCGTCAGTCTGTCTGAACTAGACTCTCAGTTTTAAAGCTATCAAGCTGAAATTTTGCACAGAGTCTTCTTTTTGCTGCACACTACTAATATGTCGGAACCGAGCGGTTCAAATGACTATATCTCATAGCTGCCATAGGAACAATCGGTCGGAAAACTAGTTTTAGTATGAAAAACTTTGTTCTTTTCAATGGAAACGTCTCCAAACTTTGTAATCGTAGGTTTTTTATGCTTTTTTATAATTCTGACAAGTTTGTTGAAAATCGAACTACTATATGGCATAGCTGCCATACAAAAGATAGGTCTGAAAAACAGTCTTAGTTAGAAAAACTTTTTTGTTTTTAATGGCAGCATCTGGCAATTTTGTATTTGTTTGTTTCTCGTGCTTTTACATAATTCTACAAGTTTTTGTTCAAATCGGTTGACTATATCATATAGCTCCCATACGAACGATCGGTCGGAAAATGGGAAAAAGCGAATTTTTTGAAAATATTTAAGCGAGCACTTTCAATTGTACAAAAACTTCGGCACAGACGAAGTTAGCTTGGCTTTCTCGTTTTTGTACCTTACAGTTGGTCTTGGAGAGTAAAAGTGACTTTTGTTCACTGACTTTTGCTCAATTTAATGAGTCTTGCTTCCTTCGCTTCACTTGTTCAGCGAATATTCACTTCCGTCGTGTGACTTTAGTTTAATTAAACTTGTAAAAAGATTCTTGTTCAGAGACTTTGGTTCAATCAGTTTGGTTCACTGACTCTAGCTCTTTGACTTTTGTCAAATAAGTCTTATTTTTTGACTCTTGCTCTGCAAAATTTCTTCATTTTTCTTGTTTAGTGTATTTTGTTCAGCGACTTTTGTTGAATCTTCCTGCTTCACTGACTCTTGTTCAGTAAATATTCAATGAGTATTGTCTTACGACTTTTGTTCTTTCAATCCTTTATTAAGATACTCTTTTTGAGAGACTTTTTTCCCATCAGAGTATTTACTGCCTCTTGCTTTGTAAGTCTTGTCTAGAGACTTTGGTTCAATGAGTTTTGTTCAGTGACCTTTTCTTCACTAACTCTTGTTTACTGAATCTGGCTCACTGACTCTTGTTCTGTGTCCTTTGTTCAGTTACTTTTCTTAAATCAGTCTTGTAAATATTTTGGGAGCTCCGGTTCGCGGGTTCGATGCAAACTTTACCAATAGTTAAGGTTCAGAGTTTTGAGGTTCAAAGTTTTGGGGTCAGCCGGAACTACCTACCTAAGTGATCCTTCTTCACTGACTCTTGTTCAATAAGTTCTTGTCAATGACTCTTGTTCAGTGACTATTCAATCAGTTAAAAGGGAATTTTGCTCAGTCAGCTTTGTGTATTGACTTTTGTTCATTCACTTATGTTCATTGACTCTTTTTCAGTGGATTTTGTTCAGTGACTTTTATTTATTGACTCTTATTACATTAGTTCTGTTAAGTGATGCCTGTTCAGTGATTTTTATTGAAATAGGTGTTCTTTTCTGACTCTTGTTCAATGGGTCGTTTTTAGTGACTTTTGTTCAGTGACATTGGTTCAATCAATCTTGTTCACTAACTCTTATTCGTTGACTCTTATTCAATGTAATTTTTCACTTTTATTCATTGACTTTTGTTCATAGACTCTTGCTCCGTAGTCCGTAGTCTTGTTCAATAAGTCTAAGAATGCTAATAAGAATGCAAAGTTGTTAAGACTTCGAGCTGAACCCCTCATTGATCTTCGAAATTTACCTGAACCTGAAGCTGTACCGAACCAAAATATGCAGTTTGTATCAACAAAATGATAGATATTTTGGAATTCAGCCAGTTTGTTGTATCTGGTCAAAACTGACGAGATCTTCGGAAAGTTCTAGAAACATTCTTAGCCTTTTGTATATGGATTCTTGATTAAAAAGTTAAAGCTGTGTTTTCCCTTGTCTAGAAGGGAGCTGCTTAAGAGCACCTAATGCTTCCCAATACAAAGGAAACAATATGCTGAAGCTTTGCGTGTATGTTTGTGGCTTTTTGATGCCAACGCAATCATTCGACGCACAACAACAAATATGAGAAATAGCATGAGAATTTGTACACAGAAAAGGCAGATCAAATCTTTGATTTTATAAATCTCTTTAATCATCTAACGATGCTGAAAATCAACCAAAGGATGTTCATTTTTCAAATCCTTCCAACGAACAAGAGAGCAGTCGGAAAACTCAGCTACTCACACTTTTTAGTATTTAGACACAGTATTTTAGATGAAAATTGACAGTCAATGGAATTGAATTGAAGGGAGATACTTGGAAAATTAAAAACTAATATCAAATTTCAACTCAAAACATTGAATTGCATGTTCATACAAGTTTCGGTTGCCTTGTTGTTTATTATTATTGTCTGCATCATGGCATCTTCATCATTCTCTCTATGTCCTTCATGCTATCTCTTGTGATTGTTCCCCTTAAACATAATCCTTAAACTTGTTTCTCTATCTATGTATTATGTATTTATGTATATGTATATGGTGTATTGTACTTGGTAACAAGTTTGTAAATGTATTTTGACTACCTGACTTGCCATTTTACTTTCTGCCCATCTGATTGCACTATAAAATTTGGAAATACAACAACTACAAAGCAGCGGAGCTAATGAATATAACAAACAAAGCAAAGCATATATGGAGTGCAGAGCTGCTGATCAAACAAATATTGTATTGTATATATATACTACAAAACTACCAACTAAACAGAACTCCATACTCGTTTTCGTATTTGAATGACTGACACTGAAGGCTTAGCAACAACTATCTAAACTAGCTAAACGAAATGCATTTGTATTTCTACTCAACTAAGTTTAAGTCTTGGCGAATTTATTGTAATTGATCTATTGACATATTGATATATATATATATGCTTATTATGAAGCCAAATGCTTTGGCTGCTACTTGGCGCTTTTGTCTGTGTGTGTGTGTGTTGTCCATGCTACTAACTAAAAACCCCATCTTTAGCTCCCACCTCATCCAATTGTTGTGTTTGAGTGTACTGCTGTTTAGTTTGAATGCGTTTCTTTTTTGTTTATCAGTTTTGCAATGCTTTGGCGTCTAACACACAACTTTTACACCTACCTGTAAGTCGTATTACATTAAAGAAAAATACTTCAAAATGTGCCTTAAGAGTTCAAAAGTTCGAATATCGAAAGAAAAAAAAGGAAAAAACAAAATATTATAAAAAAGAAACGTAACTACTTTTTATGCATAACCGTTAAGTAAGTGGTGTAAGTGTAAGTCCCAGCCAACCCTCCCCTGGAACAGCCAAATACATAACCCTAAACTTGAACCTTAGTAGTAGTTTTGTAGACACACACACACGCAACACACACCACACTCACACTCAAGCCCATAGACCAACCCCTCCCCCCCACCCCGTTTTATATAGATGTGTAGTTGTACTCGTAACCCAGTTCCAGTAGGTGAATCAAGAATCGTGTCGTAAAGTGCATGATGATTAACTAAACCCCCAACCCCCAAGTGTGTCCTACCCCAACCAAATTTCTTACTTTCTCACAATCTCGTTGTGCTCCTCCTTGTGTGTTCCTTGTCATTTTTATCTTGTACTCGTATAGCCGTCCTATGATCGGTGTGAGAGCAGCTCGAGAATTAGTTAGCAAAAAAAAAACATATACCTACCTAAACTAACACCAAATTGATGGCCTAATTATTTTGCAACAACTCTATTACAGTATCAACTATTCTCCGGACGTAACTAGAAAGTTTTTTAACCACAAAACTATACTATTTACTTATATATATATATATGTATATATATATATATATATACTTTCCAATGAAATCTCGGTCCATTATTGAAACACCAGTAATCAATCAACTTGTATTAGCGCTATACTTAACCAATCATTGTAAACGTATTCAGTCGAAATTCTAAGTGTTAAAACCAAACCCAAAACCAAGTTATTAAATGTAATTCAATGCAAATGAAAATGTGTCAAACACAAAACACAAAACACACACTACCACACACACCACAAATCCACTCAGAGTCCACGCCAAAAAAACACTAAGCAAAATGCAATCAATCGATATACTCGTAATATTTAGCCAAAACAAAAAACAAAACTTATTCCTATATACACCCAAAAAAAACATATTTTTCGACTACATACACAACCTACATACAGTCATAAGAACCTACTCAAAACTCAAAGCAGAGCAAGTACCTCGGCAAATCCGGGGATGAAATGCGCCTACCCAAAAGTTGTTTACTAAATGAAAACCTTTGAATTATAGTATCTGAAAATAGCGACAGTAAATGTTGGGGTTCTTAAACTCCCAGGAAATGGGGGTAGATAGAAAATATAAAACAGAAATAGCAGACTCTAAACCAAACTATAGTAAATAAGACAGAGTTTGTAGCCGAACCTATACGCTGCGCTAAAGAAATCTAATCCGGTTTATGTTTAAGACAAGTTTTGCCACCATTCAAAAGAGATTTATTTTCGAAATAATGCAAGTTGAATAAGTATATCAAGGATTAACTTTTTCGGATGACAAAGTTTCGAACCTCGAAACCGAAAGAATCATCTTTAACTGATGAGCACACCTTTATTTATTTTTATATAATGAAAAAACGGATTCACGGCGGAACTTAATCCACTTACATATTCGTACAAGTTTAACAAAGATGTGAGCACCAAAGATTTCTTTCGAAGCTCAAAACCGGAAAAAAAATCTTTAACTGATGAGAACACCAAAGCATTCTATATAATTATGCCACCAAATCATATTGGTATACCTGAAATTCATTTAGATGCTCCAGTGTGCCCATGAAAAACTGAGAAAGTAAGGGATACACTTAAATATGTTACGAAATCAGCTTCTGGGCTGACTATTGTGCCGCTCTTACTGCAGCTTATTCTTTGATTCTTGATTTCCTGCAAAAAAGCAAAAAAAAGTTGCATTCAATTTGAATGCACCTGCATCCGTGATTTATCTAGAAATGATTCTGAAATAGATTTTGATTCTCCTTTCAAAATACCTGCAAAAAAAAAGCAACAACAACAAGTTGCATTCAATTTATATGCACCTGCATCCGTGATTTATCTAGAAATGATTCTGAAAGTGATTTTGATTCTCCTTTCAAAATACCTGCAAGGAAAAGCAACAACAACAAGTTGCATTCAATTTGAATGCACCTGCATCCGTGAATTTCCTAGTAGTGATTCTGAAAGTGATTTTGATTCTCCTTTCCAAATATCCAGTGTGTCTGCAAAAAAAGCCCCCAAAAAAGTTGCATTCAATTTGAATGCACCTGCATTCGTGATTTTCCATATAATGACTTGACCAGGTATCGATTATTTTGCCTATCGTTTGGTTATCATTACAATCAATTGTTAGCAAAGCAAAAAACAACAACAAAAAAAGGTTGCACTCAATTTGAATGCACCTGCATTCGTGATTTTCCTAATAGTGATTCTGAAAATGAGTTGGATTATCCTTGCCCAGAAAAACTGAGGCAGTAAGGGTCTTACTTAAAGATTTTACGAAATCAGCTTTCAGTCTGATTATTGTGCCGCCCTCACTGCAGCTCATTCTTTGCATTCTTGTGTTAAAAGCTGCTTTACTGCAAACAAAAATGCAAAAAAAAAGGTTGCATTCAATTTGAATGCAACTGCATCCGTGATTTTTTTAAATAGTGACACAACCAGGTATCGATTATTTTGCCTATGGTTCGGGTATCGTTACAATCAAGTGTTAGCACTATCAAAAAACCAGGACAGCTTTGAAAAGTGAAGCGGGGAAAAAAATAGCTAGTTTTTTGTGGAGCTTTGTTATGAATTGTCTTTCCTTCCTTTCTAGTTGGAAATTGCTGAAAATATACCTGAAAGGTTAACGCTTATCGCTGTTCGTCGACAAAGTCAGCTGTTTGCTAACGATACCCCGAAAAATAAATATTTATCGCTGTTGAAAAATTCCAATTGCAATTTTAATTGAAGTGAAATATCCCAATTAAATATTCAATGGTTGTAAAAAGTGAATTGAAAATTTAATTATAGCAAAATTTCTCAATTAAAAATAGGATGGTGTAAAAAATTCCAATTGAAAAATGATTGAAAGGAAAATTTACCAAACCATATTTAAATGGAAGGGAAATAATTATCAGCCATTAATAATTGCCTTAAGGCTCAAATTTTCAAACTATTTCTAAATTTCAATGGAAAAATTAAAAAAAAAACATTCAATTGGCTTGGTAAACTACAGGATTTTAATAGGATCTAATGGTAATGACTTAATTAAGTCAAATAATTGATTAGTGCTTGAGTATTTAGATATGGGAAATAACTTCGCTGAGTGTCTTTTCCTATACGATCTCCATTTTACAACATTTTGAAAATATTGAATATCTTTTTCACTCCAAATGTCACTTAAAGTGAAACATGTCACTAAGTGGAACATGTTCTTCTTTAAGTGTTCGTTTTTGCACATTGAGTCTTGTTTGAGTGAGTTATTCACAGTTGAGGTGAGCTGTTCAAGAGAATCATTTTAGAGGTGGCTAACATATAGGCAATTTTCTACACTCTAGTAAGAATGAACTCTCGTTCGAAACTACTAAACAACTGAGGAACTCAACAACTCAGCAAATGAGCAATTTGACTTAATTTGTATAAAAGAACAAGTAAACTTGTTCAGTGAAATGAACTATACCTAACAGTAGTAGATCGAACAAGCGAATTATAGTTTTTTTGGGAAATTTCTACTTTAACCAACACTGGCTTAACAATTTTACTTCAAAAAATATTTTCTTAGAATTTATTGTCTAAGTACATTCAATTCTTTGTTAGGCAAATGTTGTCTAGATGAATTTGGTAACCGTTTGTCAATGTTATAAGCCTATTTCTGGGCAAACATGGGCTATCTAGTACACTTTTTTAAAGTGTTTACATTTAAAAATAAAGTATTCACACCGAATGTTTGGTGAAAATGGAAATTTCTATAAACAAGGTACTTTAAGTTGAATCTTCCTTAGAGTTACCTCAAAGAACCCTTAAAAAACATAAAAAATGAAACTTTTGCGGCAGGCGTCATTTGAATTGCCATTAGTTTACCTGCATACTTACCTAAATGAAAGAAGAATCGTGTACCTAGTGCGTACGTACCTAGCCAAAAAGGAATAGCAGCCATTGGACCCCAGTGCTTTATACAGCCAACAAAGAAAGCAATCAAAAAAACATATGTTAAACACAAATGAAGAGAAACAAGTTGACAAAAATTGACCCTAGACACGTTAATCAGAGCTTTTGAAATACCTAGAACTCCATTCAAATCCGCCTCAAACGTTTAGAAAACTACTACTAAGGTGTACACACACACACTCAACTCAACTCAACTCAGTCTCCACTCCACTGACTAGGCTTAAGCTCTCTCAACCAACCAGTTTCTCACCCAAACAACAAAACTTTCTATAGTCAATTTGTCTAGTTGTTTAAGCGGTTAAAGAATATCAATCAATGTGAAACAAATAACAAACCAATATACTTGCTTTAGCAGCAATTTAAACAATTATCATTGTTGTTGTGGTAGTTTTTAGCCAAAACTCTAAATATGAATTTAAAAAAACGATGATGAAAGAAAAACTCTACCTTAGACGAACGCAAAACGGGACAATCAAAATTCTACTGACGCTTTTACTTTAAACAAAAACCATTTCGTTTGATTTGAGTTGGTTAATTTGTGGTTCAGTTCTCTAGATATACAACAATTAGCTTAAACATTAATTTTAAAAACAAAGAAAAACCAAAAAAAAAGGGGAAAACCAAAAAGCTCAAACTGGACTGAACACAACATGAACATCTAAGAATTATGAATTATGTATTAATTAAATTGTATTTTAAATTGTGGAAAAGGGTATTTTAGATGTGTATAATCCTGATTGTGTGTGTGTGTCCCCCCTCCTGTGATCTCTAGTCCTGGAAAATCTGAAAAAAAAACAATCATGCACAATAATAATGTTTGTTTGTTTTATGTGTCTCTCTTGAATGTATGTAATTATCGAACTAATTAACAAAGAAAAAAAACTAACAACTAAATCGTACCGAGAATGCAACACTTGGCTTAGGAAATTTGGCAATAGAAAGAGAGAAACAGAGAAGAGAGAGAGAGAGAGTGCGAAAGCAATTGTGTACGTAAATTTAACTTCATTAAATGTTTAATAAATGTGTGGAAATGACAATTTCATGGGCTGTTTATGTCTGCCATTCATCCAGGAACAAAGGATCCAGACTACATTTATGCGGCTGGGCGGCATAATTGTAGTTCTGATAGTTGTACAGTTGCTGTCCCATGCCTCTGGCCACATCATCCGACTGATCTGTATTCGCCTCGGCTATAAGCAACTGAAATGGCAGGCAAAGAGACGACGGTGTGTTAGAGTTGGTTACATTTTCCAGGTAAGATTCACTTACATCAATTTCCCTTGACAGAAATGTGTGACTGGCCTCGCTTAACTTCTTCTGTGGCTGGCCGGTCAGCGCATTGTCCAGAAATTTATAGACTTCACTGCAAATGGTAAAAGAAAAGAAGTTAAGTAAAGAGGTTTAACATGTACCAGAGTTGATACAATCAGTTCCAACAAGTCAAGTTTCTGTTTCATATAAGAAACAGGAAAGGCGGGCCTATACAAAAGCAATCTTTCTTCCTCCTTTCTTCACATCTATCGTATAGATCAAGATCCGTTGAGTGTCGGTATCTGTACCAGTCCTGCACTTTCTAAGAAGTGTATTTTGGGTCAGTATCTTGTGGAAAAATCCAACGTTAGATGAATCTAGATCATAAAGTAAAAAATTGATTAACCACTTTGGTTCAGACTTCCTTTTAAGGCTAGGAAAAGTCTGTAAAACTATTCGAAAACCATCCATTGCCATCCATCTAAGTCCATATTTGTGCATATCGAGGCAAGATTGAGCTCAGATATTAAGTCGATGGATGGTTGGACGGATGGTCAATAGGGAAATGGTGGCTAGCTTATCTATTTTCGGTTTCTTAGAGTGATTCACTCCCCTTTTATTATAGATTTAAGGTAAGCCTGTTTCCTTTTTTTGCAGTAATTATCTCCATCTTACCTTCAATCTGCAAAGAATGAAATTGTTAAGCAACTTTCAGAAATGCCAAAAACATAATTTCTTTTCTAGGTTCGCTCTTAATTCCTCTAAGTCTCAACTCCTAACGCCTGTACTTAAGAATAAAGTCTTGAATTTTGCTTAAATCTGTTTGGAAAGTAAATTTTCCGTACTTTTGAAGGTATAATCCCATTACTGTGCCAGAATCGGACTTAATTTTGACTAGATTTAAAAGGATAAAGTTACGAATTTCGCTTAAATCTGTTTGGTATCTTATTTCTTCCGAATTTTTGAAGAATTTTGCTTAAATCTGTTTGGAATCTTATTTCTTCCGAACTTTTGAAGATATTATCTCATTTCTCTTCAAGAATCGGCATTATTTTGACTACTATTAACCCTTTTTAAGATACAAATTCGAGCTACTCTTGAATCTGCTTAAAAAAAAAGTCTTTTACAAACTTTTTAAGGAAAGGTGGTCCGAAATATAGGCAAAATCTCGTCCTTAATTTAGCCGAATCTCACATCTGAAAAGCCTTTTTAAGCATAAAGTCGCAATAAAATCCTTAAATCTAAATGGAAAGGTATTTTTTCCCTACATGCGTAGGCAAAGCAGTCCACTAAACGTTTAAAGACTCATTCCTGTTCTTGGATCGTCCTTAGTTTCCCCCCAATTTAAATTTTTAGAGTCCATTCTTGAGTATATTATCTCGACCTACCCTTAAAACTACTCTGAAATCCGAAAAAAGGTTAGATACTTCAATGTTTTTAGGGACAGCTCTAATTTCACAGAATCTTCTTCTTTTGAGATCATTTTTAAAACTGAAATTATAGGAAAATGTCCTTAAATCTGTCTGAAAATGTATTTTAGCTATTGAAGGTGTGGAAGTTGAAAAAATCAATGAAATTAAGGTGCTAAACCTTTTGTTTCTGTTTGAATCAACTCTTTTTGATCAAGCTAATCCTTAAAATGTGGCACATTTTGCTAGAAAAAGCTTTTTTCAGACCATCAACCCGACATCAATAGGTAGGTAGTGGCTGTGGCCGGGGCTGAACCCAAATCTCCACCTCCTCACTTCATTTTACCTCATATTAATGCCACTCAGTTCCTCCGGCTTGGGCTGTGGCTCATTACGTACTATGGCATTAACGACAGCTGCTGCCTCATATTCGCACAGTTCGGACAGCTCTGTCGTCTTCATCAGTTGTAGCCACTCATTGATATTGTTAAGGCTCACAGAGTCGCATTCATCTGCCAAAAACTGCTCTGCTCTGGCACTGCTGTTGATCACATATTCTGAAAAGCATTTGTTATCAGATGTATCGTCTATAATTGTTTATATTTCTTACGGTAAATTGCCTGCACATCGTCCTGGCGACGAGTGGCTGTTGCTGCCATTTCTAAAGTTCTGCGTGAGCAGCCCATTTTTTCCAGCTGTTCGAGAACCCGCCGTTTGATGTGCTTGGTCAGGGCTCCTTCATCTTTTGCGGATTTCTTTTTCCTTTTCTGTGGAGGTTTCTTAGCTGGAGCAGCTTCTGTATCAGCCTCTGGCTTAATAATTTGTGTGTGCTCCTCCTCCATATTGATTGAACTAACAATTGACTTTTGTTTGTTAACAGCTGGTGGGCCAAGTGCTGCCCATTTAGCTAAACCTTGGTTTTGTTAGAGAGGAGACTTGCTGATGTTGAAAAGTCACTGGAGTGAACTGCGATTCTGTTCGTTTAAAATCATTTTTATAATCTACTTATAGGCTAATTACACTAGGAGTGAGTTATGCGTTAATAGCTAACAATCGGCTTTTTTCTCATACAAAAAAGCTGAATGTTGGCTATTAACGCAAAACGCACTCCTAGTGTAGCAAGGGTTTAACACTAGCAGTGCGTTATGCGTTAATAGCTAACATTCAGCTTTTTTCCCTTTTTTCTATATAAATTATATTATAAAAGCTTTTTGCGTTCAAATATTAACAGTGATGAGATAGTCAATCACTGTAAGTGACTTCAACTCACAGCTACTTCTCGTTGGCCCATCTCTAGTTAGCAACCAGCTGTTGCATTTTGCCAGTGTTGCAGAACTCGCAACGTTCGCCAAATCTTCATTGTTAGAATACCAAGGAGATAGACAGAGAGAGAGAGTGAACGAACGTGAACGTACACGGACGCGGCTCCACTGCCCAGTCACTGCCAATCCGCTGCATTTATTCCTTTTGTTTCAAAAGAAATTTTATTTAAATATTAAGCTAGTTTAAACTTAAAGTGCAATATTTACAGTTACAAAAGTTAGGTAAATTGCTTTTGAAAAAATAAGGAACAATTTAACAACAACGAACCAAGCGAAGACAAAGAAAACATCGAGATCAGCAACAACAACAAGCACAAAGTAGGAACTGAAAGTGGAAAGTGAGTCATTCCATTGCCATTGCCACGGCCTCCAGCAGCAGCAGCAGCAACATCAGCGCACCATATCCAGGCATGGAGCATAAAGATAGAGAGCTGGGCATGCGGCCCGAGCATCGTGCACACATTTTGGTAAACACGGATCAGCTGGTGAAATGCACCAGCTACAGTCACCTTGTGACGGAATGTGTGCGCACGGGTCTGTTGTCGCCCGTAATGCGTCGGAACATAGAAGATTTGAATGGCGAACGGCATAATCTGAATGAGGAGGATGTGCTGCTGCAGCAGCATCGACGGCTCTTTCTCAAGATCACCAAGCGAGGACCCAAAGCCTATGGCTTGCTTATACAAGTCTTAAGGAATGTGGGCAGCCTGCAGGCAGCGCAGATCCTAGAGGATGTGGCCGAGGATGAGCAGTTTATATCCATACGCACCATGAATCACAATCGCAACTCCACGGATATAGTGGACAATAAGTTGATACCAGTGCCGGTGCCAGTGCCAGCCAACACCGAGGGAGCAGCCATCAGCAAGGTGAGTGCTCCAAACAAGAAAAACTCAACTGCAACTCAAATTCTTTGCATTTTTCCAGCAAAAGCCTCAGCCGGACAACACATTGCCAGCCACAGTCGCACCCTACACCGAGCCCATTGAAAACCAAACCCGCGTGGTGCTTAAATCGGCTCACATACACACGGATCAGGTGCTGGGCACCTACACCATGCAGTCCAAACACAATCGAGGCGTGCTCTTGATGGTCAACATCATTGACTTTCCCGATGAGAATCTGCGTCGCAATGGTGCCGAAGAGGATGGCGACTCGCTGATACATATCTTTCGTGAAATTGGCTTCACCATCTTTGCCTACAACAATCTGAATCAGGAGGAGTTCTTTGACATGCTGAACAAGGTCACCTCCTCGTCGTATGCACAGGAAACGGAATGCTTTGTCATGGTTTTAATGACACACGGCGAGCGTGTGGGTGAAATGGATAAAGTAGAGTTCAAAGATGGCTCCGTGGCTGATGTACACAAAATACGTAATCATTTCCAGGCCAACACCAGCCCCTATCTGGTGCACAAGCCCAAGGTGCTGATCTTTCCCTTTTGCCGTGGCAAACGTTCGGATCAGGGCCAACCCAAGCAACGACTGGAGACTGATGGCTATGGCCAAATGAATGACAATGTACCCACACTGTCCGATCTGCTGGTGTGCTATGCCAGCACACCAGGCTATCAGTCGCATCGTGATCCCGACACCGGCAGCTGGTATATACAAAAGTTTTGCGATGTCATGGCTGAGAATGCCTGCGACACCCACGTGGAGGATATATTGAAGAAGACGCACGCCGAGGTGGGTAATATGAGAACCAAGTCGGGTTACCTGCAGACGGGAGCATTTGATAATCTTGGTTTCAACAAGAAATTGTATTTCAATCCCGGTTGCTATGAGGAATAGAGCTTGAATAGTAGTTGACAGTGCATTCCCACGACTGAAATAAGTTTTTACTCTGTGAATTGTCGCATTTAAATGTATTTTTTATGTATTTTTTTTTATATATATTTGTGTGCCTCAAGCTATTTGGGTTAGTTTTCCCCCTCGCCCCGCCCCTCAACAAAATACTCAGCATGTATTATTTTAAGGAATTTGCAACCCAACAATAAACAATTGGTTTACCCCCTGACAGAGAGGGTAAACAGTTTTATCTACATTGAATGAAACGGATATGCGTCTTAGGTTCGCCTGATATCGATAAATACCTATCGCTGCTTCAGGGTGACCAAACGAACAAGTGAACAGCTGACTCTGTTTGGTTGGTTTGTTGTTTTTAATGTGATTGGTTGTTGCTGGTCATTGTTTTGCGTAAAAGTTGACTGAAATTTTTTGCGATGAAGAGTAAAAATAATTAGAATAATTAGGACTCTCCCTGTACTTTCTTTAATTATTTATTCGATGCTCTGCCTCTTCCAATTACATTTCCATTGCGTGAAGTTGAAAAATTCGTTTATTCATAAACATTTTGTGGTGCAGCAAAAAATAAAATAAGCAGAGCAACGGTGCGACCAGCTGTTTGTATATCGATAAAAATATTGATAATTTCATCGGGGCTGAGCTCGCGGTTAAAGTTGACCGGTGGATGAGCAGCGTTTAAGTTTGTTCCTCCGGTTGAGACACTCAAATTTAGAAACCGGACTTTGAGAAATCGGGCCTTAGTAAGAAAACCTTTTTTATTTTCAATGGAAATGTCCTTAAAATTGGCATATATTTATTTTACAAGCTTTCACACAATTCTACAAGGTTTTGTCAAAATCGGTTAACTATAGCATATAGCTGTCATAGAAACGATGGGTCTGAAAACGAGTTTTAGTGAGAAAAACTTGTTTGTTTTAAATGGAAACGCCGTCAAACTTTGTATTTCTTAGTTGGCTATGTTTTCCCATGATTTTGTCGAAATCGGACATCTATATAGTATAGCTACCATAGAAAAGTAAGTTTCGAAAAGTAGTCTTAGTTAGAAAAACGTGCTGCTGCAAGGGTATATAAACTTTCCTTTACTTTTTTTGTAAATTAAGTCCGAAAGCTGCTAAAAAAAAACCCCTAACTTTTTTGGATAAGTCCGATTTCCCTTAGTTCCCTTTATGCCGCCAGATCCTAATCCTTTAAGCTAGAAAACCCATAAATCTTGATGTCCTATTAGAGGTAGCATAAAGATGGCTCAGAGTTGCGGCTCTCAGCTCTGAGCCAGAAGCTGTGGCTCATGAGCTGTGAGACGTTTAGTGCTACCGGCTCTCGGCTCTGAGCAGCAATTCCGAACCCTGGCTCAGACACCTTATAAGTATGAACTCTGATTTTTGGAAGTATTAAACCCCAAGTTTTTGTGTAAACCTTAAACTATTTGTTCTTGCTTATCCTAAAAATATTGAATATTTTGTCATACAAAGCATTTTCAACTCCGAACCTCGAACTTTGACTTTAAAAACTGAAATGTGATGATTTTGGAAGTTACTTGGAAAGCACTGCTACTGGCTAGTGTGGGATTTGAGGTGAAGGAGCACTACAGAATAATGAGAGTTTTATATACTTTTATAGCACAATAAAATCGCTTGACAACTTTCAAAAATGGAATGTTAACTGATGACAGGCATATTAAGAGGTCTTTGGACCATTGCAGGGATGTACAGAATCACTTTACTAATCGTTAATGAACTTTCTCATATAGATGTTTGCAAAGTTAGAGTTTGAGCCTGATCGAAGGAATATAAGCAGTTTCATTCGACAGAGTTTTCAATACAACTCGATTGGTTACAACTACTGATCTTATGATTTACGCTGTGCGATTTAGCTCTTCTGTTTTTTCTGTACTCCAATCCAGGTAGACCAATCCATGATCTCGCTGGAATTATACCTAACATTTGCGATATCTTTCGTTCTGTGTATGGCCATTCTTTGCTCTTAATGCTTTCTGTATCTTAGATTGGCACTGTTGATCGTCAGGCTCAATCTTTGGCTGTATCTATGATATGCTGATGTAGCAT